>BLKR01015081.1:39802-114470 GCA_011170035.1 Teleogryllus occipitalis | reverse complement strand
ATTTATTCATTCACAACATTCAAAGAATTACCAAAATACAAGTATGCCAGAATCTAGATAATCATGAGAAATGTTCATCAGCCGGGTCGTTGTAAAAGTGGTACAGTCAAAGTTCCAATATCACAATCCTAATACAAAGCACGTTCCCAATATAGTTTACTTCTGATCTCGTCGGCTGCTAATCTCAGTTGAGAGTGGCCGAGGCCGCCGGCGCTGCGGCCCTCCGTTCGGTGTCCCCCTCCCCGCCGGGGAGGGGTAGCTGCTCTGCCCCTTCCTGTTGTAGGGGTCTTTCCAGGTCGCCGGGTGGCGACGGGGCGCGCTGGTTGCTCCATCTATCGGCGGTGCGGGTACTTCCTGGCCCGCGACGCCGCCGACGGTATTTCAGTAGTGTCTGTTCATACAGACACTATAATTAGTCCCTTAAGTGAAGTGCATATTTTCATTGCGAGGAATGGCCGGGATCTTTCCCCGCTGGATGGTGAGATCCAGCGCCGACCTACGCGTCGGCTTGAGGGTTTTTCAAACCCAGGTATCTCCCACCAACAGGGCACTGTCCCTTCCGGGACAAGATCTCAGCTCCCGACTGGTCTCTCGACATGTGTGATAGTGTAGAGCATGTGTGTGTAAGTAAGGGAAGAGGATAGGACAAGGAAGAGGAGGGAAAGATCGAGCCTCGACCGTGGCCCGTTAGTAGGGATGCTGGTGGCATTCGCCTGGTGTTGATCGGAGAAACAACCGAAAAATATCGATTAGAGAAGTCGGCCGCTAAAATTCTCCTGCAGCGGCTGAACTCGACCTAGCTATGGAGCTTCGAAAAGGTGTCGAAAATTCGTCATCGACGGGACTCGAACCCTAGGACCTCCTGACCAGAGGCCCTGCAGTAACATCAGTTGATACCCTAGGCCACTTAAGTCTGGGGTGAAAACGGAAAGGATGGCTTCTCAAAAGGGATTAATAAGGATCGTAAGATTGGCGTTCCCTCTAGGATGGCTCATGGACAGCGTTAGAGTTGTAGCTTACCTTTAAAATTGTTCCAGTTTCTGTAGTTGTGTGAGAAAAAAGCTCAGACAGGCGAAAATTGCTAGTTATGGTGAAGGGAATACGTGATGTTCGCCTCAAGCATGGAATTTACTTAGGCCCTGGCATGGACACCGTTTGCCTGCCGCTACAGAATGGCGCAGATGCACTAATTAGTTTTCTATTCTGTTGTGGTTGGTCTATCTTTCGATTTTGTCCCACCCTCTTCCTTGCCGCCTAAAGTTTTTTTTTCGATTTTCTCAATTTCTAAAAGTGTAATTAAAATGTGTCTTTAAGAATATAATAGAAGAGCAAAAACCGATCCAATATGCAAATATTCATTGAAAAGTTTGAAGCCGTTCGTAAGGAAATATTGGTCTTGAAAAAATGTCGTTTGTGCAGTTTTGAACTAAGTTTCACAGAAGACTTATGAATCTTCGAGAAACTTCATAAGTAATTGTTTGAAGTACTTCTGCAATGTGCCACAGTGCAATAATGTATAGAAAACGTCCTTAGTGAAAATTCTCGTAATGGATTTTCATATTCATTGCGTCACTGCTAACGACACAGCCGTCAGCGTGTGATAGCAAGGCTCCAAGGAAAAGACCGTCCGCCATAAAATATTTACTACTCCGTTATGGAAAATAAACTTTTTTGATTTTCTTGGTATGTAAAGAACTGTTGTACTCTGTTTAAAATATACAATAAAAATAATGCTATAAACTAATAATATATCCTATATAAATAATACTATATATACTATACAAATAATACTACTAAACTAATACACTATTCTATATCATTTCAGTTTTCGTGAAGACTGATTTTGTTAAAATATTTAATTTATTGCAGAGTTATACGTGAGTTTTTTTACTTGTTATTGTCAGTGTGCGTCATATGTTTTGGAAAATCCCATTTGGTATGGTTTGCTTTGGAAGCATTTCTGTTGTTGCAAGCCACTAGTAATGCATTATATTGAAAAATAGGTAGGCATTACAAAGACGTAGTTCTCAAAAGTTGCAATATAATTCTAAAAGAGCTCTTGGATTTTTGAATATTACTTCATACCAAATGAAAAATGTAAGGAGTGACAATTTTTTCCAAGATGCGCATTATTAGTTGCTCTAAAAAGAAGTGCAATCTGTCCATTACCTAGATGTTTAGGTATTACATTGTAAATAAGGTTATTCTTGTTATCGTCTGTCGAGGTAAATCTTGTCTTTCATTAAATTAGCTTCAAACAGAGCGAAAATGTAATAATGCCTGGAGTCATAAACAGGCGTAAGTAATTGGTTGCCAGGAACATTCATGCCATTTTTAAGAAGAACAACACTGGTCAACAGTTCAAGGAGTAATATGAAAATATTTTTCTCATAGTCGGAAAAGGAAATGTTTTGATCTAAAAATTGTATATTATAATTAATTATAATCTATTAAATTGTTACGTACAGTATGTAGCACTAGTTTCACTGAGCTCAATTGACTCTCGAGCGAAATTAGACTAGGAGGACTTTCTTAAATCTAACGCCCTGTGGAATTAGATTTAAGAATTGTTTCAAATTAAACAATCAATCAATTATTTAACTGTTTGTATATCTGCTACCAACATTGCGAGGAAATGAGAGAAAAAGTATGTACAGCACACAATACATTATAAAATACACTGCCTCTTGTTCTATATATAACTAGTAAATGAAGTACGAAGGGATAAAATGACACTGTCGAAGACGAGCAGAATTTTTTTTTAAAAAGAAAACAATGTATCATATATTATTCAACTGATTGTATTATTCAACAGATCAATACAATCATGTGTTGCATTAACTGTAGAACGCTGTTTTTCAATGACGACTGAAAAAATATCCTACTTCACACAGTGGCCATGAGGAAGGCACGATGTGAACATGCGTTAACGAAGAACATGAATGCTCAGATGCGGGACAGAAGTTCAAGTACATTTACTTTGAAAACACACTCGCATACTCCAGGCATTCAAGCACTTAAAATGACAGAAATAAACTTGGTACTTGGGAATGCAAACACTCGAAATGATAAAGCAAAGCTTGGAAAGGGAATGATCAAGCGTTCAATTATTGCGGGTATAGTAGCAAGATTACACCCACCAACAACTAGAAAATGTTTTCTCCAAGTTTCTTATCAAATTGTGTTGTAAAAGCTGAATTCTATTAACTACGCGTTATAAATAATTTGTGGTGTGCTGTTGAGACATTTTGACTCGTTTTTAAATAAACCTGTAGAGACGTCTTTAATATGATCATGAATGCCGGAGATACTAGCAGCAATCCGCCTTCGTGGCGTATATCCATGTCTAGCACGTTCCAGAAATATTTTCACCCAATTAATATTACAATATCTTACGTCTGACTCTAAGATACAGACTGCTTCGCCCTACCTCACGGTATGCCAAACGTAAAATAAACATTTGGTTTTTCTTCAAAATATAGCCGAATTTGTACAAAGTTGTACGTGTGTAAAAAACGCATTTTCATTTTTTATTAACGGAAAGAAAAAAATAAACATAAAAATATATAATTTATTTCAATATGTTCATTTTTGAACAACATTTTTGCTTAAATATGTTTGAGGTTCATTGATTATACTTGATGACTACCTTCAGGTTGGCACAAAAGATCCTACATTCTTTCCTCAAGGTAGGACCTAGGCGGTGTTTCGGAATATGAGACTAAAGGCAGTATTATGTCAGTTCACATGAAATTTACTGATACCATTTGTGCCGCCAAGATAAGAATAATCCGATGAGCTGAAGCTACGGGGGGGGGGCACATCTACAATACTCTTAGTGCAGTAAGTGGTGGTAAAGTGATAATTTCTACCGTCCTGCGTGGACGCTCACCAAGCGATCAGATCAATCAAAGATCGGTTGCCAACAGCTAAGTTAAAGAGCACACATAAAGAAGTTTCACAAAACATTTAACCCCGGCTTTTAAGCCTTCGAATAGGTAGAGTACGCCTCAATCACGGGTCTGACATATGGCATCAATCCACGAAACCTTTTCCTCCTCCTCATTCCCCACGTTCTCATTCTTCTTCTTCTCCTTCCGTTTCCACACATTCTCCTCTCCTCCTTTTTCATATTCTATTCCTCCCCCTCGTCCTTCCTCCTCCCTTATTGCTTCATTTTGGATTTTGTCTTTTCTGGAACGACCTATAACTGACCTAAGAAACTCCATTTCTGAGGCTTCGACTTATTTTTCGTCTTTATTTCTAAGTATCCAGATTTGCGCATAATTTTTGCCTCGGCTCGCTCTTTATACACCAAAAATCGAGTCCTCTAAGCTACATTTTGATTCACCTGGCACAACTTCGACTCGTGGCTCTGTGAGCAGTATCAGGAAATACTGATAATTGCAGCTCCCCATCGTGCAGTGAGATTGATGTTATCGCAATTTGTTGAGATATAAAAGCAGTAGATGTTTTCCTGAAGTAGTGTGTGATTTTCTCTCAAAGACTCAGGATCGGAGGAGGCAACATTTTCAAAATGGGTACGTAGAACTAAGAATTTAATTATATATGAATTCGTAGTTCGTATATTCGTAGTTGTAGTTAATGTTGGGCCACATTTTCCCTACAATGATTGCGGATACATTATATAGAAAATAAAAGGAATATTTTACTGATAATTGCATGTTCAATGGTATTTTCTTAGTTCATAGAACATTTATTAATGAAAATAGAACATTGGATATTTCATATATTTTATATTGCGATGGTGTATCCTGGCTTCTTGTTAGGACCATCAGAAGTTAATGGAATTACGCTAGGAATGCCTCTAGGACGACTCAGAGGCAGCGTTACTAGCTTCCCGTGCTGTAGAACCGGATTCGATTCCCGGTCGTGGTAAAAATAGAGTTGTAGCGTTCCTTTTAAATCGTCCCAGTTTCTGTAGCTGTGTGACGTAGAAAAGCTCAAGCAGGCGGATCGCGCAAGTTACGGTGAAGAGAATACGTCATGTTCCGCTCATGTCGCTCCAACCACCAAGCATGGGAATTTAACTAGGCCCAGGCAAGGGGGACACCCGTAGCTGGCCGGCGAAGTCGGACTACCGACCCAAAACGCCAAATACATATATACGCTTGGAAAGAAACTTTTGGGAACTTCATACCAACCGTAAAAAGGAAAAATTAAGGTCGATATGGACGCGAGCAACAAGAATTTTATATTTATACTTATAAAAATAAAAAGGACCAAAATAGGAAGTGACCGGTGGTATTACACGAAGAATAAAGAGTATAAAGTTAATGGGACACGAGAGTAATTTCCGTGCTTTGGAAACAGGAAAAGGCAGATTGTAAAAGAAAAAATATAAAAAGTATTCTGAGGGACAGTCAATGGTAATAAGTAGGGAACGGACTTTATTGTAATACAAAAAGCAAAATATGTACATATATATGTACTTATTTTTTCAAAAATATGTAAAAAAAAATAGAAAATATGTGAAATAAATATTCGTTATAAAGTTTACAATTCCATTCTTCAAGCGTTTTCCGAGCAGAGTACATTGAAGTTTTACATCTACAGAAGTAATTATTCGCTAGTTTCATCCGAAACATATAATACTTTCGTATTATATACAATGTTGTTTACGAGGAGCCGGAGCTCAAGTCAATAGTACCATGTAGCCTGTGATAGAAGGGGGGTGGAAAGGAAGCATACTCCCACCCCAACTCCAGAAAAGCGATAAGACAATGATCAGAATTTTTATCGAGTTACGCATGGGTTCTGCGACACACGAGTAAGCATATGGTTGAAGTTCCTTCTGCTTCACATACTACATCCGCTCATCGTTGATCCCGACTACGCTGTTTCCAAGAAGCAGATGGGGGCGGGGGGAGATACGTTTGACAATTAATAGCGATTGTCCGGCGTTAATACAAGCGCATTGCGTATTTTTTAAGTATTTCAGTAACTAAGTTAGTTTTCAAGTAACATATATTTCGAACATCACAAGTGAAATGTTAATTTTCGACCTATAAATATATTAAAATGTAACGAAATACGTAGCTATAGATAAAATATGTAAAAATATGTAAAATAAAAATGGTTCCAATTAGTTCAGAATGTCGTGTTAAGTGTAAAAAATATTACTGAATGCAGGTATCTTGTCCCTGTAAAAATATGTATTTACATGAAAATCCGTTCCCTAGTAATAAGCGTGTACACGACAAATGAACTTGGTGCGCAGAAGTTAGCAAAGAGAGATGAAACTCACGAACGATCGATCAGGAAGAGACAGTTGAAAGGAGGGTAATATGATTTGCACGAGAGAAACAGTTCCGCTATGATGTGGGTCGGTTGCGTAGTTGGTCGTGGAAATAAGTCGTAATTGACTTGTTGAATAGTGAAAGGAGAAAATGAAGGTGTATAGAAGGACGCGAACAATTAATTAATACAGAGAATGGATTTTAAAGGAAGTTATTTGCGAAAAGAAGGACTTGAAATATAACTTGGAACTGGGTTGAAGAAACCAAGATGGGTGGAGCTTATGGATCTGGAATGGAGCTTAACACATATTTCACCAGCCAAGAGTGTAGTGGACAACCAAAGGAAAGTGCATATATAATAAGTAGTTCATGTAGGAAGACGACGTTGTGTCAAATCTAATGTAAGAAATATTCATATAAGAGAGAATCGGAAGTAGCATGGCCATGAGAAAGTAACATACTGAAAGAATGATGAATTGTGTGAATGTGTTGTAAATATAGAATGATAGACATTATTATATTGTGTTGTTTTAGTTATTATTTGTGTTTATTCATAGCGTCAACAGTGGAGATACAATACTGAGCATAATGTGTAATTGTAAAAGCAAATTATATTTTGGAACGATTAATCTGTTTTTGTTCAAGTAGTTCAAAATTGATAAGAAAATCATACGTAAATTTCCCAACTTTAAATCGCCTATGGGCAAGTTGGTCGATCTTCGTATTATGAATTGTTCTTAGACCAGTAATAAACTACTGAGTTAGGGTGGGGCTGGCAAAAAATAGCTTGATTGATAAATAAGTATGTGAAATTAGGAGTAAGATATGAAACGCGGTCACAAGGTTGATATTAAATGGACATTCATTTAATGGTTAACAACAAAGTGCGTAATCGCAGTTACGAAATGGATTGCGTATTGTAATATTTAATCAAATGATTTATTTTTTTCCTATATAAGGCAATATTCAGAGGAATTCATAACCCTATTGTCGGTTAGTAATACACTCGTATTACACTCAATTTCTGAACCTAACATCGAAACTATTCACGAGAGTGGTGAATATTGTTTATTTATTTCATGTCGATTTGGTAAAAAAATATAAAGTTTCCACTCATATCACAATTGATACTAAAATTGAAAAGACATTCGTCATTCAAAAATTAACATTAAGTACGCACTTCGCATGTCTCTGTGACAGTTTTTTCTCACACCATCAGTTGCTCATCTTTTATCAGCCAGGTATTTGACCTTTTATCGGCCAGGTATTTGAGGTTACATCTTAAGGAATAATTCATTGTTGTTACTGTTGCTGATTTTCAGAACAAAATAATAAATAACGTATTTTTCACAAAGCCTCAAGAAATTTTCTGTACACTCCTTGCTGTATAACTCTTTCAATTTGTTGGCATATTAGGAAAAAATATCTTTTCTTAAATTGTTTCAAAATATAGTATAATTCAAACGCCTCGTTCGTAGTCATGTTCAAAAAATATATTGCGAAATGGTTTGGAAGAAATTTATTTTTATTTCCAAAAAGCTTTTTGAAATATTTTATTTGTAACTTTTCCAAACAAAAGCTTTACCGGGAGTAATGATCTTACGTGTTCAGTCGCCAACTCGATATTAAATTACTTTTCACGGTCAAATCAGAGAGAGCGCAACTAGCCGAACAATTTCAGTTTAGCAGTAATCTATTTGACAGGAATACAAAATCAGGTCGTGCAATGCTAGTTTCGGTATATCAAAATAAAACTCTAAAATAATTTGTATATATTGTGTTTTTATAGTAAGTGATTAGAATTAATGTTAATATTAATGATTGTAGGTCGATCTTCAGTCAGAATATTAAAAAATATAAATTTGCTAGATAAATACAAAATTCTATGGACATACTAAACTCATCATTGTGACTTGATGGTACTAACGTTGGAAGTTTGTGATTTGGTTCAATGAAAAGAAGGCATGATAAATGTATTATTTATGTATTAGTATGTTGTATTATTAAATGGAAGTACTTTTATACTGCATTGTTATTATCAATACATACGCAAAAAAAACATTACATATTAAAACAAACTGATTTTAAGATACAAGAACATTAATTTGGGAAAATATTTTTAACTAACAACACTTTTCTATAATATATTACATGCAAAATTAATATTTCATTATGCGAATCCAAAACGCTAACTCTGGGAAAGAGAGATTAAGTATCCTTAGAAAAGAAAATAATTTTGAGAAAAACATGGGGCACCGAAAAACAAGGTGATTCTTAGGAAATCTACACACGAGGGTTGCGTTGACGCGCGTTAAGTAACTCGCGTTGTAGAATAACACTGAATATTGTGCACACGAGCGGTTTGGCTGTTCTGCATTCATAATGCACGCGCGTTACTTAGCGCGCGACAACGCAACGCTCGTGTGACCTAGACCTTAATTTCTTAGTTCACCACATGAGGATGAAATTTCCACAAATCACATGACTTGTACGCAAACACTGAACCAATTTGAAGCCCCATGTGTATCAGGAGATCAAGACTTACGAGAAACCCCATGAGGATAGTCAACGAGAGACTCACTGAACGATTTATATTATCGAAGGATCGTAACGAACTTAAAGAAGAACCGTTAATAATAATCTTATACAATAAACGTGTAAAGAGGTTAGGAACCTTCCACTCTGACTAGAAAAATTTTCCTTCATTTCTCAACGATATTTCTTCGAATTAATTGCTTTAGGTGATACGGCATTACTTAACAGTTCAGTAACTTGAAAGATACGATTCGAGTGCTCGTTGAAATATTTTCCACGCTTCCCACGGGCACAGAGATAACGATTTTTTACCAACAGTGTACTTTCTCACTTGATTTGATTCTTACTAATGTTTCACAAACCTCATAATTATTCTTAAGCAACGATTTCAAAGCTGCCTCGTGACGCACGAGCTTCGAGTCAAGGCCAAGCACGCGGAGTTCGATTCCCCCGCAAAGTATGGGTGATTTCACAATGCGGTATCTTCTCATACCACTTGACACAACCATGAACAATCGTTCCACTTATTCACCTCTCGTTACCGTTTACTCAATCACCGAACTTACATCATACGACCTACGTACGATACTCCGTTCAGTGGGAGGAAAAGACAAAACACCTTTGCGATCACCTACCTAAGAAAGGGGAGATAATAAAGGTGCAAGCCTTGTCCCTCTTACCTCTCGTACGATACTCCGTTCAGTGGGAGGAAAAGACAAAACACTTTTGTGATCACCTACCTAAGAAAGGGGAGATAATAAAGGTGCAAGCCTTGTCCCTCCGAACTTACATCATACGACCTACGTACGATACTCCGTTCAGTGGAAGGAAAAGACAAAACACTTTTGTGATCACCTTCCTAAGAAAGGGGAGATAATAAAGGTGCAAGCCTTGTCCCTCCCCTTCGTTTAACAACTGTTTCTGGCATATATTAATGTCATCACGATCTGAGTTTAGCTCGGTTAGCATTTCCGCTTCCTCTTCAGCGACTCTGACCGGGAGGTCCTAAGGTTCGGGCCCCAACGCCGGCAGATTTTCGGATACTAGCTACATGGCTATGTCGAATACAGCCATTGTCTGGAGGAGAAATCTATCTGTCGGCTGCTCTGATCGGTAGTCTTCCGTGATTTCTCATATCAATACTAGGTGAATGGAACAGTGAAATATCATTGTATAAAGTTTCAACGGAAACAAAGCACAGAAACTTAATTGTCTTAATGAACTTAATTGTCAACAATTTCTCGAACGTGTAAGTTCAAGAAAATGTTAGGAAACAATAAAAACTAATGCTTACTGGTTTGCGCATAGTACACGTAACACGTTTTTATTCAGTAAAAGAACTCAAGTATAAGAACTAAGCATTTAAATAATACCCAAAATACATTAGGACTTGATGTGCTAAATACATAGTACTTAAAATACTTCAAGTACTCAAAATACTGTAAATATATAATACTTTTATATTGTATATTTTTTATTGTAACAATATATTGTAATTTGCCAATTACAGTAAATTAGTTATTGACTTACAAACGTTTGAACAATAACTATTGTGATGTATTGCAACAATATGAATAACATTTTCAAATATAAAGTGATAACAAAAATATGTCTAACACAAAGTTATGGAGTTTCATTTTAAAATGAATATTTTTTTCAAACAAATCATTACATAATAAATCCCCTAGTTGGCAAATACATAAAACCTGCAAAGGAAAACAGCCATTCAACTGGCGTAGATGAACATAAACTAGTGTTATAGCGAACAAACGCTTTTTGTATCATCGGATAATTGTCCAGCATTTTTAATGTTTTAGATTTATCATTTAAAAATGAAAAGAATCCAAATTCAACAGCTGAAAGGAACTTTTAATTTTGTTTGTTAATTTGGTGCATTTTCTAGCGGAATCTAAAGAAAATAAACTATCCTCGTTCTAACCTATCTTATACGTCAGTATTTAAAGTATTTCTTGTTTTAAATATACCTACTTCATGAATTTTAATACATCTCTAAAATTCATGCCAAAAAATTCAAAAACACAGTTTTTCAAATAAAAAATGTATTTAAAATACGTATTTCAAATACAAGTCTTTAAATACTCTCGAACCCTGAAAACAACTGTACATTATAGAATCGATTTTACGATTTTCCATCGTTTCGTTTCGTTTCGTATCACGACTTACAGGCTCTCTTTCAGCATTAAATCCGTTTCTTCCTCCGATGTGCTTGTTTTTATGCCGATTGCCACTTATTTTCGTAGCAACAGCTAATCAATAATATTTATTCACAAACATAATAGATCAAAGATTCCTTAAGTTGATTACATACGTAAACATATCATTTGTTTTTGTCGGATAAGGACGTTTTGGAAGTTTGAGTCACAACTGGCGAATAACCGTTGGATTTAAAAAGCGAAAATGTACCAAATCTTTAACTCACCAAAACACTGCAAGCTTTCTTTTTGGTCAGTGTGCTCTCACCTGAAACAAAATAATACGCTATCATGTTGAGAATTCCTTTACGAGATTTATTCATGCAAAAAGAAGAAAATCGGAAAGAAACAAGAAATTTCAATCATAATGTACACCATTAAATTCACACGTAACACAAAATATTATAGTGATGAATATACGACTGATTTGCATAGTGCGGTCTGAATACTCCAACATAGTTATAATTAAAAGCTATTGAACATTTAATGAATTTCATTTTAATTAATTTTACAATTCAAACATATATTATTAACAATTTAAGTTTATAACTTCACAAATTTATGTCGAACAATTCCATCACATAACGATGAATATTAAAAATAAATATTATTTCATGAAGTTGGATCTAATGATGACCAATAAATTTGACAATTGTCATTTTATTACATGGAACAGAGCGTCTCGCGTCTACTTTATTTTGTCATATCGGTATCGTATGAGCATTCGGTGCAATATCCAGATATTTCTTTTCAACATTGAATTTAAATTTTTCAATATTTGTGGTAAGTACGATTACACGAGATCAAAAATATTCTCAAAAATTAAAAAGAGATTTATCCTTTATTTTTGGCAAACAATCTTCTAAAATACTAAAATTAACGACAGTGAGCACAAAAAATCTATTCATCAGGATACTTTTAGCATATTTATACATGATTTAACGCATCCAATTTCCCCTATCCACCTCTTTCTAAGATAAAATAAACGTTTGAAACTGAAAAATTAGTTAAACAGGCCATGGATATCAATATTCAGTTTTTGGTAACTTTATTCAATAAGTATCACACACTTCCTTTAGCAATAATGTATCTAGTTAAACAGTACAAATAGAATAAACAGAAATTGCAGATGTCGAAAAAACAAACATGTACGTGAAATGTCCACCGTAGGAAACATTAACCTCAAAGATTCGCGTTGTCGTCTAAAAACATACTACAATGCTGCCTGTAAAACCGAGTGTAAAACGTTGACTGCTGTTTCAGAAAACTGCGGCCCCGGATCGTCGCACTGGTCGGCGGACACCGGCAGCTGCGCCGCCCCTACAGCGGGGCCGGGGGCGGGGGCGGGGGCGGAGGGCATGGCGCAGGCCATCGCGTCCTCGGGCCTCAGCGCCGTCCTCTTCGGCGCCCTCCTCGCCGCCCTCACGCAGTCGCAGCGCGCCCTCAGCGACGGCCGCAGGTACCCGCAGGACGCCACCCCCCGCCTGCAGGAGCGCTACGACTTCATCGTGGTGGGCGCGGGGTCTGCAGGCTCCGCCGTGGCCGCGCGCCTCTCGGAGAACCCCGACTGGTCCGTGCTGCTGCTGGAGGCCGGAGGGGACCCGCCGCTAGACAGCGAAGTGCCAATCTCGTTTTTAATGCTCCAGAACAGTCCCGTAGACTGGAAGTACCGAACGGAGCCTGATTCTAAAAACTGTCAAGCGTTCAAAAACCAACAATGCACTTGGCCAAGAGGGAAAGTGCTAGGAGGGTCCAGCGCTATCAATGCAATGTTGCACGTACGAGGCACCAAACATGACTACGACGGTTGGGCGGCAAAAGGAAATCCTGGATGGAGTTACGAAGACGTGCTGCCTTATTTCCTGAAGATGGAGGACGTCCAATCGGAAGCCATTTGGAAACTTGAAGACGCTGAGAAACACCACGGAAAAGGAGGGCCGCTAACGGTCAGTCCTCATATGAATTTAGAAGTCTTCGCCGAACCGCTGTTGAATTCCGTAGTAGAACTCGGTTACGACGTGAAAGAAGATTTAAGAATGGACAACCCGTTTGGATTCAGGAAGAATATGGGCACAATCCGCAACGGAGAACGTTGCTCAACTGCGAAAGCCTACCTAGGTGAAGCGAAGGACAGACCAAACCTTCACGTAGTGAAAAATGCCCTCGTCACCAAAATTTTGATCGACGAGGAGACGAAGACTGCCACAGGCGTACGATACGAAAAGGAGGGAGAGACTTACGAAGTGAAGGCAAGCAAAGAGGTCATACTCTCAGCTGGAGCAATCAACTCACCTCAATTACTCATGTTGTCAGGCGTAGGTCCCAAGGAACATCTCAAAGAAATAGGTGTGTCGCCCATAATTAAAAACCTGAAAGTCGGAGAGAATCTCCAGGATCACTTGATATTCTGGGGTGTTGTTACTGCTATGGACACAGCTAGGTACATCCCACTACCACAGTCCGTTATTTTGCTGCACTCCTCATACCAATACCTCATGAACCGAACGGGAATATTAGCAGGTATCGGAATGACGAATATCAATGGATTCATAAGCACCAAGAAATCCCCCATTGAACTTACTGAAGAAGACAATCCAGATATTCAAATCCATCATTTGGCCTTTCCTAAGGGTGACGAAATAGGCGTTCTTGGCTTTGCATCAGCCTACCAATATTCCAAGGAACTTATAGCGTTTTTTCTGCAATCAACTGCTCAATCTGACATCATCATGCAAGGCCCCACGCTCCTGAATCCGAAGAGCCGCGGAAAAATTCTTCTGAAATCAACAGATCCGAACGATTATCCAAAAATCATCCCTAACTACTTCTCGGAGCCTGAAGATCTGGAAGTGCTAGTTGACGGGGTCCTCTTTGCATCCAAACGCGCGAAGACCAAGATTTTTCAGTCCGTTAGCGCCAAACTATTACGGCCTGCACTTCCAGCCTGCGCAGACTTGGAGTTCGACACCAGAGACTTCTGGCGCTGCGCCGTTCGTCAGATGTCCTCCACGCTCTTTCACCCGGTGGGCACCTGCAAGATGGGTCCGGCGGAGGACGAGGGCGCCGTGGTGGATGCCCGTCTGCGGGTGCACGGCGTCAAAGGGCTCCGCGTGGTGGACGCCTCCATCATGCCCACCGTGCCCAGTGGAAACACCAACGCGCCAGCGATCATGATCGGGGAGAAGGCAGCCGATATGATCAAGGAAGACTGGAAGAAAGAGTAGAGTTCGAGAACAATGGCCGTAGGTCACTATAGGACGTAAAAATATTTTCTCCCAGGGTCAGAACTGCGATGTGTTGTTGCTCTGTATCGACACACAAATTGACTCACATCTAAACGATTTACATATCGGTTTAACCTTGCCAATCATTTCCTCTACAGTCAAATCGTATCTAAACATTTTTAAGTCACTGGACATGTAAGGGAGAATTACTTAAAGACCTTCTCATAATGTATTCTTGAAGAAAACCTAACAACTAATTATGTAATAAGCAGTTGTAAGTGACCGCCCCGACCATTCACCTGTAGATAAAATACTATAAATTATTACTTTGAACTTTTTGACACATTAGTAATTTATGTGAACGATATATTGTATGATAATGAATTGTCGTTTGTAAGTATTTTTAACACTACCCATCTTTTATTGATTCTCTGTTTTCATTTTATAATAAAAGTTAGTTTAAATACATATTTGCTCAGTGCTTGGTGTGGTACTTAATTAATTCCTTCAACAATTACACACAACAATCTTATTATACTATTATGTAATACTTATTGGTTATTCCGCCCCAAAACAAACGCAAAACATGTTGAATTAAAAAATCTGTGAATTCTTATAACTGATCTATTAATAAAAACATATTCTGTCAAAATTATTAATTCTTAATATTTGTTATTAAGATGAAATTAAAATGGGGCAATACTTTCTTATTTTTGACTTTTACATTTTTTATACGGGGATTAAAATAATGCCAAAGAATCAACCTTTCAAACACTGTTTTCGAGATATTGCATTATCATTGGATTGTATTTCTTTGAAAAATTATGGTTTATAAAATCCGTTTTAAATTATATACATACATTTTTTATTTCAAAATAGATGACAAGAATTTAGTCAGATGATAAACTTTACATTACATTTCCCCAAATGTGACTCTTCGCCAAGAAATCGCATATTTCAAAATATCGATGATCAAAATTGATGCATCAATATTCATAATACATACCCCAAAAAACCCGATGATTTTGTGAAAAATAAAACAAAACAAAAAACGTGTTTTCTTTCTTATATTAAGAAATATAAATTCTACAGATTTCAGTGAAATATGAGATAACAAGTGAATTTTCTTTGAAAATTCTTGAATTTGTTAAATATTTCACCCTAATTTTTGTGATAGTAAATAATTCATTTTTTCCTATCCAACGAGTAAATACCAAATATGCTTTGATATTTGGTTGTAAGCAGCTGGTAGGTTTTCGGTAATTTCTAGAGTATGTGTTGTATTCCTATGAAAATACTTAAGAATTACCGCAGTTGTCCATCAGGGATCTTCTGAGTTCCGTCTCGACCGGGTGTTTCTCATTAATTTCCCATTCTCTCTAAAGATTATCACCCACCGAAACAAATTACTATTACTGTTCATTGTCAATGTATGAAATCGCATGCTAAATGATATTGTTTCAAAGCAAACCTACAAGACGTGAGCGCGCTTGCGGTAAAATATGGTGTGAACTGCTGAGGGGGCAGTTCACTTTATTACTGTATGGATAAAAGACAGTCGGTTGCCACATTATTAAGTATTTATTTCGGTAACTCGCACCGAAAGTGAGTCTTATGAATGGAGAGTTTATAAATGAAATGTTGACGGGCGAGACGAGCCCCCATTTTGAAACCGCCAATGACAATTTTGTATGAGCTGCGAACAAAATTTTTTAGTACGAATTCAAGGTAACGTACAGGAAACACAATCGTGAGATTATTCTCAATATGCAAGGTAGTAGCCATATTGATTCACGTCACCCTAGTACTTCGCAGTACTCAATTCATGCGTTGAAATGGGAAAGGTACTAACTCTCGAAAAGAAAAAAATTCAAAAGAAGTAAAGCAAAGAACACTTTATTAATACATTCTCACCACGACTGTTATATAAAGTGTTTGGATTGATTGATTAGTGATTCCGGTCGCATCAACTGCTAAGGTCATTAGTCTCGTAAGTGTAGTGCATGCTTTCATTGAGGTGTGCCGATGATCTACCGTTTTTGAAACTGCTGCTGGGAGATACCTAGTTGGGGAAAACCCGCTGTTTCCGCAACTAGGTATCTCCCAGTAGCGTGGCACCACTTTAGCCGGGACAAGCTCTAAGCTCCTGACCTGCCTCCCGGCATGTGTGGTAGTGTAGTGTATGCAAGAATATGTGTGTAAGTAAGGGGTGAGTATAGAACAAGGAAGAGGATGGAGATATCGTGTGCGGTCCGTAGCCCCATAGATCTCTGAAGCAAGGACGTAATGGTTCCTTGAATTAATTTGGACACACAAAGTAGCTGTTCTAGCGTATTCCAAACTGGGGCAGAACACTGTCCATCAAACGGACCACCGACCGCGCACTATCTTTCCTTTCTCGGCCCTGCCCCTTATCTTTCCTTACACTCACACTAACAAGCACTGCACTACCACACATGAGTGACCTGCAGTCGGAAGCCTAGAACTTGAACCGGTTGAGGTGGGGACCCACTGGGATAAATACCTGGAGGGGTATGTTAACTGTATGCTGACGTGTAGAGCTGTGCACGATCTCAAGATGTAACAAGCACTACATCGAATGATCTTAGTAGATGAATCAGCGTAATCACTAAACACTCATAATTGCAGGAACATTTATATTTTTAGCACTAAAAATCATCAACATGCATGTAATTCCCAACACGAAATTGAACAGAAAAAGCCTTCAATAGTCAGCGCATGTGGAACAAATTTCACACTACTTAATAGCCTAACCACATATGTGAATTCCCTACACACCACCTCTATGCAACGATAAGCGAAGCCTTCGAAATACGACGATATGAACGTATCGCAAAGGCGAAAAACGTTGTTGCATCGGCTCAAGACTACCAGGAAGCAGGTGCGCTGAAAGCAGTTGGCGATTCATTCAACGACACCTCACACAGCCGGGTCGCGTCTCCAAAAGATGGGTACGTATTTCTAGAAGAAAACTATTCATACGCATTTGTACATTGTTCTGCTGCTTCTAACACTCGATGAAAACCTCCGTAAAACGAATTTAGTTTTAGTTTTTTAGCTTTGCATTAGATTTCCATGTAAATATTAGTGAGATGCACCTATATTTATGTACAAAATATTTGTTTGTAGTCATTTTATTGTTCACCATGGCCAACCATCTACAAGAGTGGAGCTACTTCGCAATTTGTAATCAGTTTGAATTAGCCTGTAAACTGAACGTGAATATTATACTGTTCCAGCGTGACATATCGCATCAAAATTTCAAAAACTTGTACTTTTCCCACTAATATTCTACACATTAAAAACTATAATGATTTCAATTCATATTGTATTTCACTCGTGGCATGTACAATTTTAAAGGAAAAATACTATCATGTAGGAGAAATATTAATTTTATGGAGTCTTTATTCGTTTTATGATGATACAACCGTTTGAATAATAAACTGAATTAAGCAATAGTAATCTAATGAGATGCATGTGATTATTACATTTACTAATTCATTGATGTTGAGTGAACTCTTACATATTTTAGAAAACACCCATCTAATGTCAATTTGCTCCTGCTAAACTCCCAATCCGCATGTGAAATTGGAAGGACTACATCGGCCTACATTTACTTTTATAGCATTTGTTAACAACTTAATTATTTAACAAGAGTTCAAAGTTGTTGAATGGTTGTAACTCTTGCTTTCTTTAAAACTTACTAAAGTAGTATTCCAAAGGAAAATTGTGAACTCCTTTGTACGTCACATTAGTAGCCTCTTGAAGCCACTCCGTGTACGGTGCATAAAAAGCGTAGACTAGGACAGAAATTGCAATCCCTAGAAGACCATTTATTTCTAGTTTTGTTGAGTAAAGAATTGGTTAAGCGTATGTTATTTGAGCTTTTCAATAAAATGTAAAAAAAACTCCTAAGAAGGTGTTTATCGTGAATAATATATTTCGAGAACATATTTTAGCCACTTTATCACTTCATTCTTCATCTTTTATAAAAGTGTCCATGTGTAAACATGAATGGGTGAACGGAGATTTATGCGGGTGTATAATAGTGTGCAGATATATCCAGTAAGTTTTATTTGTTTTATTACATGTGATTTTATTTCTCTTCTAAAGACTTTTTTCTATATCGTATTAACTTCCAAAGTACAACGTTACTTCTAGAGATTCGTTCTATCTATCGTGTTATAAATAAGAAAACTAATTAGGTACGATGAAAGAATGTAATTAATTACACATATGTAAATAGCAAAAAACATATATGGACTCTTAAACAGCGAAATGATCGTTGGGAAAAGGTTTAACACTGGAATGCCAAGCGGCGTAATTTCGACTTCTGACACCTTTAAAAGCCTTGTAAGATTCTTTTATACACAGAGGTTTGTGACTACCTGAGTTTTCCCTAGCTAAAATTGATGTGTCTATAACCCAATTCTTGAAAAATAATGGAATAAATTTTCACAATTTAGAAAAAAAAACATTTATTTTGTATTCATTATTCGTTTAAACTACAAGTAATCTCCAAAACGTCATCAGTATTAACCAGTTTTAGTGCAAATAAGGTACTAAATACTACACCTAATAAGAATTTAAACATCTGTATTACTCCTGGAAATTCCCTCACTTATACAAACAACAAAACCTAACATTCTGTCATGTGGTTGGAACAAATATCGCGCATTAAAAATATATTCACTAAGTGGCTTGCAAATATGTTGCTTTGGTTTGTGGGTGGGGATTTGGAGATGGGGAAATGGGTCTTTGAGGAGCAAACATTGCCTGTTCTAAAACGCTACACGTGAGAATTGGAGTTTCATTCTTCCTCACATGACGTCAGCTGTCGTAAGCAGTGACATATTGAGCTCGAGGACAGTCCGTACGTGTAGTACCAGACTAAGAGAAATAACAATCAAACACTTGCACTTTTCCAAAAGCCTATACTCTTTCTTTGTTTTTGGATTTTTCCAGAGTTCATGGGTGTCTAACAAAACCACAGTGGCCCGTCACATTGCAGGCTTAGTTTTCCGCTTCTTACTTTTCCACGCAACTTACTTTTCCATCAATTTGTGCGTGTGTTCCAAAGTATTGCTATAAATTTGAGAATTATATAATAAGGTGAATAAGGAAAGTGATTTTTTTTTAAAAATGTTGCAGAATGAGGTGGTTATACGACGCTCAGACATCTGGCTTTTCGGTTGCTGGGAGCAAGCATTTTCAGACGAAAAAGATGCAAAGTGGGTGGCTACGGCGACCTCCCATTAAACACAGGATGAAGCAGGGCGAGTGTTAAAGTGGGAGAAACATATTATTGACTGTTGATGGGAGGAGTATTTATTTCATTTTCTAATATCAGCCAGATTACGGAGGAAGATGTGAAAGAGGTATCGGATGCGTAGACGAGGTTCTACGGGATGCTCTTTATCTAGGTGGAATTGAGATGCACCCGTAACTGAGGGTAGATTTTGGAAGAATGTATGGGAAAGTTCGGTGATATATGCTAGGACGGGTTCTATGGATAGATCTTTGTGTTGTTTATACACGAAGTGGCGTTAATTGCAGTTCTGAGGACCTTATTTTGAAATATTTGAATTTTGTTAATTGTTGTAGGGGCGGTGGTACATCAAACTGGACAAGTGTACGTGAGTAACGGACGTAAAATTGCTTTATATATAAGCAGAACAGAATGGAGCTTCAATGTGGGGTGACCGTTAATTCTGTGCTAAGATGACAAAATGATATAAGTCACTTTGTCATGACATGAGACACAAAGTGACATAAATCAATCTTGTTTGTTAATGTTTAGAAGTACGCAAAAAGTGCATTTCTCTTGTAGTTTGTGAAAAATATATGGTGGCAAATTGCAATACGACAAAAGCCACAAAGTAATTTTTCATGACATTTTGATGCTTCAAATCGCAGTCTTGAAAATTTTTTAAAAAGTGACATATCATTTTGCCATCTTAGCACAGAATTACTGGAGGAGGAATACCCAAGCGTCTATTTGCTTCGTTCACCTTGGAGGAGACGTGGTTTTTCCATGTCAATCTGGTGTCCATTTGGACGACTAGATAACGTATATGGGCGGTTGTCTAGCACCATAGTATTATTGTTAAGTCTAATTTTAGTGGGAGTGGGAAGACTGGAAATCGGAGAATGCAAACTTTGGATGTAGACTTACTTGGACTTATATTACTTTCCCACTTCTTTACCATCTTTCAATGGTTGCGAGGTGTCCCTGAAATAAGTTTCTTGTAGTATTGAGGTACTGATCAGAGGCAAAACCAATATTATCATCTGCAAAAAGGGCAATGTGTATATTAGGGTGCTTTGGAATGTCTTAAATGTAAATATTGAAGAGAACAGGAGATAACGGGGAACCTTGTGGAACTCTGCTGAAATTCTGCGTGGTGAAAAGAGGGTTGAGCCCATTTGCACAAAAAATGTGCGACCTTTAATGAAATTTGATATGGTGTTGATTAAGTATTTCGGTATTCGTGGATTCCTGCATTTGTATTTCATCCCTTTATACCAGACCCTGTCGAACGCTTGAGCGACATGTAGGAAGACTGTTATTAAATGATGACTAGCAAGAAATGCTTCATGGATATTTTCGGCTAGACGTAGAAATTAGTGACTTGTGGAATGATTTTTAAAGAAAACAAATTGAAAGGGAGGAATACTATTATTTTGATTTATAACTTTACCGAGTCCCTTTAATAGTAAATTTTTTAGAATTTTTCACAGAATGGGAATAAGACTGATGGATCTATAGCTAGTAGGGTTCATAGGGATTTTGTTCGTTTTTTATATAGAAATTGTTACGGAAAATTTCCAAGAACTGGGGAAATATCCCGTACTTAGCACAGAGTTATATATATATATATATATATATATATATATATATATATATATATATATATATATATATATACTAGCTGAAGTACCCGGCGTTGCTCGGGCATTTATTACAGTAAATTTTTGTAAAGGAAGAGGAATTCAATCTTTTCATGCTCTGCGGCGGGACCTACCTCTATCTCTTCCGCCCTTCTCCGCCCTACTCCCTGCCATGCTCTGCCCGGCCACGCCACGATAGCTGTCTTCTCTTGACCCCCATTTGGAAATTTCCAGATTACCTCGCTCACTTTTCCACAAATAATGACATTTTTCTTATTTGAAGTTCCAGCTTCTAAACATTCACTTTATAACTAAAAGCAATAAACAAATCTAAACTACAAAATAAAATACTTGTACTCACATATAACATTTTTGTATTGTTTTATACTATATTCCAACACTATCTAAACTGTCACGTTGTAAAACTTATCCTATTTTTATATTTTTTCTTCTATTGTATTCATAAGCAAGGTTTTGAAATTGATCTGTCAACTCGTGATCTTGAGGGCACTTACTGTTTTAAGCTGAGTATTACATGCGGAAGTTCATGCACGGGTACGGTAGTAGGTAGATCCGGAGTAATAGATATAGATGTCATAACCTAATTGATGATTCATAATCATAAAAATAAATGGAAATACTTGTATCTATTCTGAAACATAATTACCAGTTTTTATAACTCTAAAGATGACAAAAATATGTATGTTTAATGTCGTGTGATGGTAACATGAAGAATAAAACTTATTTGTTGAGGTAAATCAATTCATCATTCGACTGATACAATAGAAAACTAATGATCCACCAACATTACATTATGTGTAAATAATAAATTGACAATGCACTGAGCCACATAACAAAACAATATTAGCATCATTATTTTTATTTCAAGTGATAGAGATTATGGATCCTGAAATATGAATAATAGAAACCAAAGACTCCTAGATATTATTTGCTTAGACAAACATATTTTTAGACCAATTAATTTTTGCTAATTTTTTAGAAATCTATGAATGAACTCATTCATTTTGAGCAATTGGTATGCAACACATCTTTACCGATTAGTCTTAATATGTAAATGATCATTCCTAAATTACATACCACTGCACAGAAATTAATCCCATATTGAAGAATAACTTTTACTTGGTTTACAAAATCATAAATTACTTTCCATTTTTCCAATTTGTGCAGGAAAGCTGAATTATAGAAACCAAGAACTCCCAGATTTATTTATTTGCTCAAACAAACTTTTTGTTATACAAATTAATTTCTGCCTATTTTTTATAGAAAAGTATGGATGAATTCAATTATTGGAAGCAATTGATATGCAAAACTAAAGCACATATTAGTCTCAATAAATAAATGATCATTCTTTAATTATCATCCACTGCAGCAAACTTCTTCACATATAGAAGAAAAAAGTACAGCAGCAATTGATATGCAAACAACTCTACAAATTAGTCTTAATATGTAAATGGTCATTCCGAAAATACATACCACTGCACAAAACTCCTTCAAATGTTGAAGAAAAACTTTTACTGGGTGTACTGAAGACAAATAAACATTTTCCATTGTACCAATTGTAACGTGAGAGCTGAATAATAGAAACCAAGAGCTCCCATATTTATATATTTTCTCAAACTTTTTTAGATAAATTAATTTTTGCATATATTTTATGGAACAAAATGGATGAAATCATTCATTGGCAGCCATTGATATGCAAAACAATAGCGCAAATTAGTCTTAATATGTAAAAGAAGTAATAAAAGAAAAACTTTTACTGGGTGGGCTGAAAACACAAACATTTTCCATTTTACCAATATGAACATGAATACTCAAAAATAGAAACAAAGGACTCCCAGATTTGCTTAGACAAAATATTTTTAGATAAATTAAGTTTTTCTAATTATTTATTGAAAAAAATATATGAATTCATTCATTCATTCATTCATTAGGAGCCAGTGAGATGCAAAACAACTGCTCATATTAGTCTTAATATTGTAATGACCTTTGCTTAATTACCAACCACTGCACTAAACTTCTTCGCATGTAGAAGAAAAAAGTACAACTGCAATTAATATGACAAACAACTGTACATATTAGTCTTAATATGTAAATGATCATTCCTAAATTACACACCACTGTTCAAACTGCCTTCGCATATTGAAGAAAAAAATTTACTGAATGGACTGAAAACATATACACATTTTCCATTTTACTATTTTGAACCTAAGAACTGTGTAAATAGTGAAATTGAGAGTCCTAATGAACAGCTGCCCTACTACTTAGAGAATTATTCACATTTCTCCCCTTCTTGCAGCATTATTTTCAGTGGGGCGAATGAGTACTTCAGCAAGTCGATCTTCCCTCTGAGTAACCGATTCAAAATTTTAGTAGACTGCCCATCTCTTGGCATTTGTAATATGTTTTGACAATTGTGACAGTCGTTTAGTCAAACAATTCAGTTGTCACAAATTTCTGTAAAAGAAGACGTTTAGATTGTATACGAATATGTGTATATTGTACATTGTACATTACTGTATATTCTGTACCGTATATTATTATACTTTTTATTCTCTCAACCTACCTCAATTATTAAACACTTTCAAACTCACAATGATTTCTTGCCACTTAGTATATAACACGGACAAAGAGCAATACATGAACATTGACATTAATTACTACTTCAGTTACGGCGTTCTTTCAAATATTCACACAGGGACATTACATAACCTTATTCAAACTTTTATGAATTTTGCAATAATTCTGGACATTGATGAAATCAGTAGTAGATCTCAGACGTCATCCTCTGGTGGCGCGCAGCTAAACTATTGACATTGATGCACTCTTGAATCTATGATGTAAGGCTAGGCGAAAAATGTCCAGAAAAGTAATTATTTTGAAAATATATTACCGTTTATGTTTGTAAATCATAGCCTATAGTACTCCAGGCCTTTAAAGGATGCTAGCACAAAAGTTTCATCAGCATTGGTTCAGTAGATTCAGAGATTACCGCGCTGGAAGACAACGCACTTCTGTCTTTATATATATATATATATATATATATATATATATATATATATATATATATATATATATATATATATATATATATAAGAAATGCTAGGCCACTTCTGGGGACATTTTTCAAAACAATGGATTTGATGAGATCATGATCTGGTGATTTTCTTGCCGGTAAGTTTTCGATGGTATGATATACTAAAAGGAATCCGTCTTAGTGTGTCGAAATTAAGGACACCATAAAATTCAATGACTTTATTACGAATTTTTTCTCAAATGTTATCATTTTTTAAGGTTGAAGTAATGTAGTCAGCGAGCATTGCGGCAAGTGAAATGTTAAGACATTGACGAGGTACTCTTTTATATTTTCCTGACGCGAGACAAACAAGACATGATAACAGTAATAAAAATATAATTTCCGTTACTCATAACAAACTTAATTATGCTGACAACGTATGCAGATGACCTCTATCTCTTCAATCGCTATTAATGGTCTACAAATGAATAACTGCCAGTAAAAGAGATCGAAACGAATAACAAAACAATTTACGTAGATGAATTACTTCCTGCGACGTTATCTACTACCTAGTATTCGAAAAAGAGCTTCGAGGGAAATAGTTATACCCACGACCGCCTTGAAAATGAAAGTAATGGCATTTGAAAGGCTCTTCGCCCAACAAAATCTTATTTTCAAAACGGTCTTTATTATTTTTGTGACAGCACTGCGAACGTCTTGATTTGTTTTCGATAAACAATAATAATAATAATAGTAATAATAATAGTAATAATAATAATAATAATAATAATAATAATAATAATAAATTGTCTTTATTAACGGTGAGGCTCAGACCATTAGGTCTGTTCTTCGGCCCAACCACGTTAAATATTTACATTACTTCTTATACTATGAAGAAGATTGAGGGGCGAGAAATTTTAGTTTTACTTCTGGGACAGCAAAATAGGGGCCATCCTGTCATACACCTTAAGAGATTGAGTACACCCAGGAAACCTCAATCAGGATGGCGGCTGAAGCCCGAAGACATTGACAAAAATCTAAAATCTAAAAATACATACAATAATTAGAAAAAGCAATGGCAATACCAAATGGCCAAATTAAATAACAAACTTATACAATAAGAATAGCAATTGCGTAATAATAAATAGTGATACAGCAGCTGCGGTAACATAATCAGATTGATAATTATAAGAACAAAGATTACAATATTTTCAATTTCCATATCCATTTCAATCACATAAACATTATTAATATGAGTACAATGTCAAGCGGATATTATATAAAATGCATGCAACAGCGACCACTCCTGATAAACAAAACCGTACAAAATAGTTTTACCACGACGTAGCACGAACAATGCTCAAGAGCAAGTCAATACTGTGGTAGTTGAAATTCCCGATTTTTTTTGTTGCAAAAATGCAATTTTTTGGGCGTCTTTCTACAACTATAATATTGAAAATAGAGATGTTTTCTTAATACAATATGTTCCTTAAATACACAAATAAATTCCTGTTCAATTTTTCAAAAATATGTAGTTTTCGCGTCATTTTGTGCAAAATATAGGAAAGTATAGGAAATATAGGAAAATATAGGGAAAAAAATTGATACGTTCGTCACAATCGCTCCAAATTTTCTAATTAAATTTTCTTCTCGTGTGTAATAGGGGACGGTTAAAGACACGGTTATAGTCCAAATTTAGGATATCTTTCGTTTTTTCAAAAATTGCAAAACGTTAACATTTCAAAACTACAGAATTGGATATGGTGATTTTTGCTTTAAACAAAGTCTCTTGTAAAAACCAAGCTCTTCAAAAAGGGTCACGTTCCATATTTTGAGAAAAACCAGCTGATTTTGCGTAATTTGTGTCTGAAATTTATTAAATTTCTAAAAAATCATTGTTTTCTCAAAAGTCGGTCCAAGTTTTTTCTTTAATTGTTTTCCAAGGATAGAAGAAGGGACACTTAAAACAATGGCGCGGATCTAATTTTAAATGAACACTCAATTTTCGAAAATTCCAAAATTTGAAAAAATGCGAGAAATTAAGTAGTATTACGTAGTAGCGTTACTCCTTTCAGTATTGCTAACAGAAAAGTAACACACACAGCTCGTACTTGCGATAGCAGTAGCGAGAAAGTAAAATGTATTATTATTAGGTAATATTTTTTAAAGGGACAAAGGATTTATTCCGTTACTAAAATTTACTCAAACCTCTAAGTGAGATTTTAGGATATCGAATTAGGATATTGTTATTATGTTTGACAATGTGGACTAACTTCTGTTTGCTGTACAATAATTACAAATTCTTCCATGACCTCTTTAAACTTTCAAATGGAAGAAACAACATTTAGTTAAAAATTGTGCCAATATTTATAGTGAAAAATTAATAAATAAATGCAAAAGTTAAAGTCGAAGGAATGCATATGCAAATGGTTGGTAAAAGTTTTACGTAACAGCACCTGAATGCCACATATGAATTACCGACGTTTCGGCCTGATGTTGGGGCTATCCACTGGATTTGCCAATTGCTTGAATAGTTTCACATAAAGGGACACAGAACTTCAACAATAGTCGAATATTCGTGGTCATTACTTCAGGGTTGTAGAGAAGAGTAACTTGCACATTACGCAGATCCGCAATCGTCAATTTGTACATATTCATTTTTTTTAATGTAAATTTATCACAAAAGTTGTATCCTTATTCCACATTGTACCTGTTTCATTTGGTTATCGAACCGTAACTCAAATTTACAAGTATATTGGAACTCCAAGGAAGAGCGCCTCTTATAAGTTGGTTCTCGACAATGTTTCTTGTAAAATAGTATTCTGATAATTCTACAAATTTTACAAAAAATTTACCCCTTTACTGAATATGGCACAAGTTGAGTCAATCCTTCACAACTTTAGTGAACACAAGGAAACTCTGAACTAACATAGTTAATATTTTAATACGAAAGGATAAGAGTCCAGTTCTTTATCACAATTTTAAAATGGCAAATTCTGCATTTACCATGTAGATAAGCTTTCACGTCAAAATGTCTAGATAAACAGAGGTCAAGGTACCTACCGGTTTGAGGTCGTTCCTTTTGAGAATATAATTATTTTACAAACTTGTCACAACTGTACTGATTCAATATAATTGATAACGTACATGTGCACCAATAAAATATACAGTCTAGTCTGTTTGCAGAATACGAATCGAAATTTGTATTTACGACAATGCTTGAACGTTTCGTATCATGTAATGAAAATTTATAATTGTGGATAATAATATTTCTCTTATCACAAACAACTTTTGATCGACATTGATAGTTTCATCACCAACATCACTTCTCTCATCTGAAATCCAGAATACGATTTGAAGCGACAATAGACAGACTAGTTAAACCATCGAAATATGCTCAGTCTCCAAATGAAAAGCAGCCTTTTGGTTAAAACAATATCAACTTGTATCACATTTCAGGTGTAAATATTATCTCACCTACAAACACACAATACTTTATATGTCAAAAATATAATAGTGTTTTTTCATACGAAAAATAGGTGCCTTCCTAAAAAGCAATACATAAAAGGAAAATATTTAATAGCGAGCGGCATCTTCCTTGGAGCCTTGCTGTCTCACGACACCGGCTGTGTTATAAACCATGCCGCACTGGGCATGAAAATTTATTCGGTATGCTCAGTATGAGATTAGGTGAAATAACACAATCAACTTCTTGCATTTTCAGTGAACATCAAAAATGTTTAATTGTTTTTGTATTTACTCCGAGTTCCTAGGTACCTAAAAAACATAAGACACTTTTCAAAAGGCAATACACTGCGTATTTCTCTCTCAATTTCTACACGCATTGGTAATTTGTAGTCCCGCACGCCGGGTGTAGTTACTTGGTGCAACCGGTGCGTGGGACCATGACCCCCCCATCCCCAATAGAGATGAAACCCATTCATTGTAATATCTCGAAGGAAAAAACTTATTCAACAAATTGCCAATCAACCGCATATCTAATTAAGGTAACTTCTTATTTTTGCTGCAAATGCTTTTGAGAATGTTTTAGAAACACAACAAAGAATGTAGGGTTAAGTGCAGGGCAGGGGGGGTCAGATCGCGTCAGTCACGTCGTCCGTGCCATCACGTCCCCGAACAGAGACCGTATTCTGGAAATGAATTCGTAAAATTTTCGTTCGTAACTGCGTAAGTAAAACTAGCACCAGTACGGAACGAATGTATGAACTTGTGTTTCATATGAATAATTCATTCGTTCTCATTTCTTGCCAGTTCTTTATCAACAAGTTTGGGAACAAAAACTTAACGAATTCTTTTCCCGAATAGGATTCATGTCGAAAGATGAGAATATTGATATCGCGAAATGGAGCATGATTTCTTCGTCGTCTCTATGTACAATGACAATAATCAATCACGGATTCAAGAACGTACTTCATATTCAGCGACGTCTTTGATGGCAATATCTTCTAACAATTTTCCAAATTCTACATCCAATTGTAGTGCCCATCGAAAGGCTCTTCTTTTCATAATTGAACATTTCTTCAGCTTAGTCGGAAAAGCTTGAAGTTCTAATTCTGATTAGAGAGTTCTCATAATTATTCTTATTGGGAACGTTTTTTTGTTGTATTTTTGAGATAATTGAATAAAACACTTATTTCAGGTTTATATTTAACACTATTGCACGATTAATTATCCATTGAACGGCATATTTTGGGGTTGGTATTATTTCTATTTTAAGAATATTTTCCTCGCACAGTTTTTCGGCTTCAGAGAGCGTAACTTTTGGAAAATTAAATTAATTTAAACAAATTATCTACGAACAACAATATCGCAAGAAATATTAGATTATCTAGCCACACTGTCAATAGAAAACTACACACTGACCATAATTGACGTCGTTGATGTAATCAACATAATTGTAAATTAAAAAACACACTCGAAAAATGACCCTCATTTAATTCTTTTCAATATATTAAAAGTGTTAAACTATTGTAAAAATCAATATATATTTTTTCATATTTTCAAAGTTTCTTTAGTTCTGGAGGGCGCATAAATTTATATTTTAACTTAGGCACTACGGATCCAAGGGCTAGATTTCTAGAAAATGCACTGTATGCCACAACACTCATCATCAATTCTTTATGCATCATTCGAATACACATCACATAAAAAACACGTACTTGGGCGCAAACGAACAAAGAGTTTGCTCCAGCCATAGAGAGTGGAAATCGAAGGAAAACGACTGGAATATGACTACATGGTGTTTGGGACAGCACAATACTAGGAAAGACCCATGCCCTAGACAAGATTCGAACGCACTATCCTTCGAAGTCAGACTTGTATGGCGCTTTCACCGGGTGGTGAGCTGGTACTAACGCCGATCCAAATTGTTTCAGACAACTGCAGCCCCGAGTGGCCGTTTGCGTGGGAAGACGCCAACCTATCATGTGCCTCCAAAGTGTTTCCATCAATTCTACCACCTGCGGAGGACGGAGCTGTCCTCAACGCGTCCTCAGGCCTCAGCGGCGTCCTCTTCGGCGCCCTCCTCGCCGCCCTCACGCAGTCGCAGCGCGCCCTCAGCGACGGCCGCAGGTACCCGCAGGACGCCTCCCCCCGCCTGCAGGAGCGCTACGACTTTATCGTGGTGGGCGCGGGGTCTGCAGGCTCCGCCGTGGCCGCGCGCCTCTCGGAGAACCCCGACTGGTCCGTGCTGCTGCTGGAGGCCGGAGGGGACCCTCCGTTGGACAGCGAAGTGCCGTTCGTTTTCCACGCACTTCAAAATTCTGCCGTGGACTGGCAGTACAAGATCGAACCCGACCCCAACAGCTGCCAAGCTTTTAAAAACCAACAGTGCACTTGGCCGCGTGGAAAGATGTTGGGCGGAACCAGTGCAATGAATGCTATGTTGCACGTACGAGGCACCAAACACGACTACGATAACTGGGGAGCGCAAGGCAATCCAGGATGGAGCTACGATGATGTGTTGCCTTATTTTCGTAAAATGGAAGATGTGAAGGCTGATACAGTTTGGAAGTTCAAAGGGGCGAAACAATACCACGGAAGTGGTGGACCCATAACTGTTAGCCCTTACGTCAACGTTGAAGCATTCGTCGAACCGCTACTAAATTCTGTTGTAGAGCTCGGATACGATGTTCAGGAAGATTTACGAATGGACAAACCCTTCGGATTCAGGCAGAACCTTGGCACTCTTCGTAACGGAGAACGATGTTCAACAGCAAAAGGATATCTAGGGGCTGCTAGTAACAGAACGAATTTGCACGTGGTCAAGAATGCTTTCGTTACCAAAATACTCATCGAGGAAAGAACAAAGCACGCTTTCGGTGTTTCATATAATAAGAATGGAAGGACACACGTGATCCAAGCCAACTATGAAGTAGTAATATCGGCCGGTTCCATTAACTCGCCACAATTACTGATGTTATCAGGGATTGGACCTGAAAAACATCTCCAGGAAATAGGTGTGACACCTATAATAAGGAACTTAAGTGTTGGTGAGAACCTTCAAGATCATCTGGTATTCTGGGGTGTCATTTCTGCGATAGAATCTGAGGAGTTCAAGCTTCAGAGCCCCGGCATATTAATAGATTCGGCATACCAGTACCTCACGAATAGAACTGGAATGTTCGCTGGTATTGGTATCTCCCATGTCAATGGTTTTATAAATACGAAAAAGAATCCTAAGGAACTCACTGAAGATGACAATCCAAACATTCAGTTCCATCACTCCGCCTTTGCAAAAGGCAATCAGAAAGGCACGTCTGTTTTTGGATCAGGTATTCAATGGAATGACGACCTAGTATCCTTTTTAGTGGAAGAGACCGTAAAGTCCGATATTCTCATACAAGGACCAACCTTGTTGAATCCTAAAAGTCGTGGTCGAATCCTTCTGAACTCAGCAGATCCGAATGATCATCCAAAAATTCACGCTAATTACTTTTCCGATCCGGAAGACCTAGAAGTGCTAGTGGACGGAGCAATGTTTTCGTCCAATCGAACCAAGACGAAGATCTTTCAATCTATGAACGCTCAACTTCTTCGGCAGCCGCTCCCAGCCTGCGATGACTTGGAGTTCGACACCAGAGACTTCTGGCGGTGCGCGGTTCGGCAGATGGCCTCTACCTTGTACCACCCGGTGGGCACCTGCAAGATGGGTCCGGCGGAGGACGAGGCCGCGGTGGTGGATGCCCGTTTGCGGGTACACGGCGTCAAAGGGCTCCGAGTGGTGGATGCTTCCATCATGCCCACCGTGCCCAGCGGGAACACCAATGCTCCCACCGTAATGATCGCAGAGAAAGCTGCTGACATGATCAAAGAGGACTGGGAGCATATAGAAAAGCCATGTTTTGATTCAATGCCTATGAAGAAAAAATATACAAGTTGACACTTAAGAGTACATAAACTAGTGTAAAGCGCAATATAAACCGTTACTGCAACGCAGTAATTTGTGCGGACTTGCAGGAAAACTTGAAACATACGACACTAATTTTCATGTAAATGTGTTTACGCAAAGTAACAATAGGTGACAGAGGTAAGGATATATTTATAAGCCATTCAAGGACAATGTTAACTTACAGTTTTTTCCTCAACGCCTTTTGTGAAGAGGGAGCATAGACGTAGCAACTGGTACGCCAGGTACAAGCCAGAGATTTATGAAGACTGAATCCGATTGTGTGTCATACGCATGTGGACTCGGTTAGGCGCATGCCTGAAACATGTCGGGAGTATTTTATGTGATGTTAAGGGAATTGCAAAATAATTACTATTTAAGTTATACGGGTGAGTTCGAAGAAATATCATGCAACAGCTTGGAAGTCCGTTATTTCAACGAAATGCAGGGACCTAAATGTTCCTGCAAGTATATTGGGAACGGCAGCGAACAAATTAATATTGCTGCTTGGAACATTACTTTTATGTTTTTACACGCTACAGCAAATGTGAAACAATATTATATACACTGTTCTTGTCTCAAATACCTATAAAATTCACTATTGACGATTCATCTGTAGCGGACATTAGAATTTTTGTTGTCCGGTATGTATTTCGAAAAATAGGTATCGGTGTTTTGTAGTGCAAGACAAAATTATTGCAGAATGAAGTGTTAGAAAACTGGTGTGCAATTGTTGCAATACAGTGCAATAGTTTTTGTACATATATTATTGATATAAAAGACGTTTAATCGCAAATAAACCCACCATTTCATCTGACTGATATCAATTTGTTCTCATTAAAGCAACGTGCCTCATACCCCACTTCATTTCCTATAGTTTATTATGCTTAACGCAAACAAAAATTATAGATACCAAGGAAAAGCGTGGTAATAAACTTGTATACAGAACTGCCTTGTTATCACAACAGTTTAACTAAACGCAATGCTTTGAAATTCGGATAGACATATGTGATAAGCTAATCGACGAACAAACTCAACTCGTCCTTCAACCTGCACGAAATGTAAACGCGAATTATCACACGAGTAGTAGGGGAACGTCTATAGGGGAACAATTATTTTTACTGAACGACAACGATGATTTTTTGTTATACTTTCTGATATACGAACTGTATACGGAATAATATATGTCGTATAGGAAAGTTATGTATTGCTGTGGGAAAAAGTGTCCTTCTTTCGGGTAGTTCCGTGGTTACCTGATAGTGGAAAAGAGGATTTTTCTTGCTCGCAGTAGTAAATTACTCTCTCTAACTCGAAGCGTGCTCAGAAGCTACGTTTTATGGTTCCTCAACCGAAAAAGCGTGTTTTTCAAAACGTCTTTTTGCCTGTTCGTATGTACGTATAAGAACAATACTAACACCTTAAGTATTGGTTGGAACATTTGCAAAATGAATATTCCCCGATTGATCTGGTCCGATTTGAAATCCTGTGATTTTGGAAAGTATTCTTTAAATTGTGGGGCTATATCACATGAAGCCCCTGGGACATATTTATAACTGAAAATGGCTCCAATTTTTTTCTTTACATTGCATCAACCCCTAGAAAGAAAAGATACATTATTGAAGAAATGAGATTTTGCATTCAAATAAAATGTGTTCCCTACAATTAGCTTTCACATTAATGTCTTGTTGAAAATATTACTTTCCGTGTAATTTTAAGCGTAATACAGGACAAATTAACAAGATTTTCTGAAAAACTGCTCCAATTTTTTCCTTTAAATATTTTGTACGTATAGTAAGAAATGCACTGCATATCATGAAATAAACGCTATTTCGAAATATTCCTTTGATGTTTCCAAATGACACAAATGTAATTGATGAAACAAGTAAATAATCTATGAGAACGTTAATATTTTTAAGTTTTCTTTATACATTATTCCCTTAGTAAGGACAAATGTTGCAATAATAACTTAAGCAAGTTTTCGAAATTTCAAAATTTTTCAACGAAATTGAGATCAAATTGCGCATTTCTAGAAACGCTAAATGAAATTTTCTGAAGAACGGTTCAAAAGTTTTCAAAGAAATAAACATGCTTGTAGTACCATTATTTACTCTTCTCTCATATTCCTTAACTCATATTTCCATTCTACAATCAAGGAATTGAAAAATTGAGAAAATGCGAAAAAATGCCTTATGGGCGCCAGCAAATATCCGCTGCGAAATGTGTGAACAATATCGAAACACTAGCTCAAAGTAATGATATAATTAGGAAACTAACTCATACGAGAAAGTCTGAGACATTCTGTAGCACCACTAGACTCAAATACGCTGGTTTCTGTTTTTCTGAGTGGAGGAGGCGCCAAATTACATTTTGTCTTGAACGCTAAAACCTCCAATGCCCGTCATGATGATACTCTTGCCCAAACTGACATTCTTGCTCTGCTATGGGAAATCGTGACACCTGTTCCCTTCTCAGTTGATTGATTGATTGTTAGTGATTCCGGGAGCGTGAACTACCGAGGTCGTTAGTCCCGTAAGTGTAGAGCATGTTTTTATCCATTTCGAGGTGGCGGTGATCCCCCCCGGGTTGGCGATATCCAGCGCCGACCGACCGTCGAATAGAGGGGTTTTCCCAATCCAGGTATCTACCACCAGGGGAGCACCGCCCCAGCCAGGACAGGTTCTAAGTCCCCGACCGGTCTCTCGACATGTGTGGTAGTGTGGTGCATATTAGTGTGTGTGTGTGTGTGTGTGTAAGGGGAGAAGATAGGACATGGAAGAGGAAGGAAAGATCGCGCGCGGTTTGTGGCCTGTTTGGTAGGGTACTGCTCCAGCATTCGCCTGGTGTGGATCGGAGAAATCACGGAAAACTACCGATCAGAGCAGCCGGCCACTACAATTCTCCTCCAGACTGCGACTGAATTCGACCTAGCTGGAAAGCGTCGGGTCTGGAACCTAGAACCTCCCGGTCAGAGGAACTACAGTGACATCAGTTGATGCACTGAGCTACCGGCTCCCTTCTCGAACCGTAAGTCCACATTCGCCTGTGCCGCGGAAATGTTAAAGCACCGCGTGAGGTAACCCAAAAGGTTTCATAAGCCCAGAGCTGCGCAAGACACACACACTCTGCCAGGAAGTAGAACATTGGTGAAACCAGACCCGGACCTAAACAATTTCGGCCCGGTTAAAACTGAAAACAGGATCGTTCAATTATATAAACGTTTTAAAAAATGTTTGCTTCTATGTAAGTTGAAAAAACAGGTATTGAATGACAAATCTACTGCTACTGTTGCCAAGATGCTGTGATGCCTTGTTTCGTAAAAATAAACCAATTACATTTTTTCTATTTTTTTAATCATTTTATGTGCTGTATAAATTTGTGAATAATAGTATTGTGTGTCTAAAAGTAATAATTTTACTTAAATTATACATTTAAATGGACGTTGTTTCGATCATTCACAACTTAAAATGCCGTGAAACTGTGGTGATCTACAATGATTACATTTTACGTGACCAATAAAACATGCCAACAATGGTCATCGGTAAGACGGAAAAATAATAAATTGTACATTAAGACAAAGAAATACATTATTTTTCCTAAAGTGTAATTGCAGCCCTCTGGCTACAATAATACTGACGGAAAAATGATTTATCTCTGATGGAAAAGTGTTCTTAACACGCCGTGCGTAAAACGCGGTTTCTCATGCTTGTTTTCCGATTGCGAAACAGCTAATTTTTTTCATAGTGTGCGAAACATCGTAAAAGCAAGTGCGAAACGTCTGTAACAATTCGCAATTATCTTTCGTATTTACGACGCCTTTGTTTATTATTTACAAACATTAGTGTTACGACGCTGACTGGAATCCATTTGCTTTTGAACAACTAAGGTATTTCTAGTTATTTGGTATTTAATTTATATTCCTCCACTTCATGCATTGCATGTCGCTCACGGCCTGTTAAAAAATAGTAATCGCAACCCGGGTGCCAGGTGATTTCCGCGCTCGTATCTTCGTCGTTTCCTCGCCACGCGCGGAGGGCAAACTCGACTCGTGCGTCAATCACCTGTTTCGCGCCCTTGTTACGTAACTACTATTTAAGTATTAAGTTATGGAATTTAAAATTCGTATTTCATGAATTATTGTTGTTCCTTGTTGCCAAGGAACTGGTCAATAAACAACCACGTGTTTAATGGAGGTCATTTAAAGATTGGTGAAAAGCTAAAGAAATATTAAATACAAGTGAGAACGTCTTCCTGGCGAATTTCGGTGAAGAAGCAAAGAAGTACAATTCACTTGTGTTTCGCGTTTTTACGCATGTGTGCCATTTGTTTTCATTGTCGTAATGTAAACAAACAATAAAATCCACTTTTTCATCCGGTCGTGAAAAAAGTAACTTTTTACCCTCGATTTATTATAGAAGAGAAATAAATACTTTAAAGGCTAAGTATACAGCAAACGTACCGGCGCGGGCCCTCTGCAACCTCCTACCAAGATATTCACATTTCGGCTTTGACGTCTAAACTGCGATTATAGCAATGTCCCACCAACCACGGGCAACCATCATAACTTCTAAACGGTTCACGGTGGGGAAATACAGCTTTCGCTCATCAGTGCGATATGACGGGGCAAGTAATATGCCGTAGAGATGTTTGAAATATTTTTAGTTTTTAAGAAATTAATACAGCTTTGATTGTTTAAATGGAACTAAATATTTTTCTCGCTAGAAGTAGATAGATCATAAGAAAAGAAATATAATGATGAATCATATGTTATTGATTTGATAGTAACGAGAGCATAAAATTATACTTTCTGACATGTGATTTTAAATTAAAGGGACAATATTTCCTGTAGTAGCCCTTGCAAATGTTGCTTTTGAGGAAGGTGGTCTTCGCGGCGCCGCAAATAGATGCATGCTTTAAGGAACGAAAATAAGGTGGCCCAATACATATGCTTACATATCCAGATATTTGAAAAGGTGTCCAATAATTCCTCCGATAAAGAACTGTACGCTCTGGCAGATGAAGAAAAATGAAAAAGGACGAAGGAGCACGCACATAATCACAGAAAAGAGGAGAAAAGGCGGGGGTTCATCTACTATGCGTGGGATTGAATTCCACCAGGAACTTTTTTAAATCTATTTTTGAGTGTCCAGAGAAAAATATAAAGAGTTGCAAAATCTCAGGAAACCGATAATATCGATTAAGACCATCAGCTGGAGTAGACCCATAGTGGGGAGGGAACTATTGTTGATTCCACCGCGAACTCGAAGAAAAATCCTCTCTTCATTTATATTTGCCCCAGCTGTACGTAAATGTGCCACAATGTCATCATTACATACCGGTAAGTAAAAGTACTCCTGCGTTGAGAACTCCATAGTTGACGGCATATACAAAACTGAACCCCATGTCGTTATTTCTTGCTAATATGCACGATTTTCTCCTTTCCAATTAGTCGATGAGATGTGATGTATCGATATACTGGTGACGTTCAATATTTAATAAAAGATATGAAAGCAGATTCCATATTGAGCATACTGCAAAGGTAAGTGATGTTTCGATTTTCCTCAAGATTCATGAGCTTACATTTAGGGGACCAATCAACATATTCTATAAATGAACTAGAGGTGCTACAGAATGGCACAGACTTTCTCGTAGTAAAGTTTTCTAATTTTCTTGGTGTGAACTGGTACTGTACAGTCTTGCCCTTCCTTCTTGCCAGTTGCCATCTATCGCCGCCCGAAGTAAACTTTTTAAAACTTTTCTCAACTTTTCGGTTTCCAAATAGTAGAACCGGAATATTATTTTAAGAATAGTAAAGAAGACTAAAACCTTGTCCTAAATAGCAATTGTTTCGGGCGCGGTCCGTGGCCCGTTTGTTAGGGTACTGCTCCGGCATTCGCCTGGTGTTGATCGGAAAAACCATGGAAAACTACCGATCAGAGCAGCCGGCCGCTATAATTCTGCTCCAGACGGTGAGTGAATTCGACCCAGCTGACAAGCTAGTGTCGAAAATCCTACCACCGTCGGGACTCGAACCTAGGACCTCCCAGTCAGAGGAACTGCAGTGACATCAGTTGATCCCCTGAGCACCCGGTATAGGAGTAAAGTCATTTCGACGCCCACAAGATAGTTCGCCTAGATACTGTTCAATATTCGTGCACCTTTCAACCAATCGCCTCTCCCCGTTATTGCGAGTTTTCATGCGAGATTCCACATTTCTTTTCTTTTTATTCGTCACCTGAGATGGTTTCCCAGTTCCCAGAAAAGTGAGACATATTCACGCGATTGTTTCTGAGTCGATTCAGTTGTGTCTCTGCATTCGAAGAAGTGTTAGCTCGTCCAAGCTGACATACTCTGTTTTAGATATTCTAAACTATGTATTCGTTCCGTTGAGATTCTTCGGATCTTGTAAGATAGTCCGCATGTTTCGGAAGAACTTGAAGAAAACGATGATGATAGGTTCGAGGTTGAGTAGGAAGTTCCATCTGTGAGTGAAGTTTACTTTACAGGTTCTACTTAGAGAAAATATTTCAGTTTCTGCACATGACATATTGCCAGTTAATCGTTTAGACAATTTGTTATTCGAATATGATAAATAATGAACGTACAAAATCAAGCACGTTTTTTTATTTTCCTTTTAAATATTAAATATTTTATTCTCTCTCTCTCTCTCTCTCTCTCTCTCTCTCTCTCTCTCTCTCTCTCTCTCTCTCTGTATATATATATATATATATATATATATATATATATATATATATATATATATATATATATATCTTAGAAATCATCACGAAGCTTAAGAATGTAATAGAAATCGAAACGACATCATTATGAAGAGTATGTAGGTACAGAATCATCGTGTTAAAAAAAATTCTTTGTTTTGAAGACGTAGATTATAATGTCGGTATATTTCTGTCCAGATCGTAGGCACAAGTGAACAAGTTTAGAAGTTCTAGTAATCTACTAGAACTTCGAAAATTCATATCAACTATAAAGTGGAATCAATTTTTGTGGCGTTAATAAATTGAAGACGAAGCATGAGCAGGCTCAGTTATATCATCCCAGGTGAATCAGTTTATGCGAAAACAGGTGGATATCTTTTGTCACCCTGCAATCAGGTCACATACTCTTGCCTTATCCAGGCATGCATTGTCTTTACAGTCGTCCACATTATCTGGATATTCTTGTGATATCAGAGGCTATGTCTTATGTGCGTGTCCGGAATGAACGAATAATTTTAATAAAAAAAATCTGGCGCTAAGGACGTAAGAACGTTTGCGAAAACGAGAGATCCCCGAAAAAAAAACACCATCAGTTGTCCGACATCAGTTGCACGTGAAGCCACTAAGATTTGAAACTTGGCCTCAGCACTGGAGGGTGAGGCTCCACCTCTACATAGGGTTGCCAAACTTCCTCTATCTAACGCTTCTTTCCAGAATTATTATCTCAAAAACCTTGGTTAACTTTTCAACGAAAAGAATACTATCAGAGAGGTGGCAACAAGTTTCCTTCATACTTTTCTCTCACAAACTTACTCCGCCAATCTACTGAAGAGACTCACGGCTGCACTGTCTGTCATTGCAAAACAAAAGTAAATAAATGAAAAAAAAACAACAACCACAGAGAGGCGGGTTTTGCCATGCGTCACGCAGGCTGGCTGACCGCAGGTGGCGGCCGCGAAGTCCGCATGCGACGTGGTGTCCCTGGCGGGGCGAGGGGAGGCAAGGCGGCGGTGGGGACGGAGGCTGGGCGGCGGCGGGCGTCGAGTCCTCGCCAGTGGCGAGAGGGCGGGGCGGCGCGCAGCACGGAGCTCCAGGCAACGGCTGCAGATCGCAGGTGAGTGCACCCCAGCACCTCGCGAGCGCAGTTTACTCTACAATCCGGCCGTGCGGCGGCGATTCGGTGTTGCGAGTGCAAATGCGGAGTTTCAAAGAATACCAGTGATGTCGAGGTCTTCTACTGGTGCTAGTGGCATGTTTTGTGGCACCTTGGCATGCTATGCGCTTCTCAGCGCCACTGAGTCGGAAAAGGTAACTATCAGTTGTAATCCCGCCGTTTTTCAACTTGGTGGAATCGTTTGTAAAAAAAGAGGATATGAATAGAAAAATAAAAGTCAATATATAAATAAAAATAACAACAAACGATCTTAAATTTGTTTATCTGAATGCAGCATAATTGTATGTCATGTGTAAAGATAAAAGCGTTCAGGGCGACTTCGACTACCTACTGCTCTCTTGTGGCGAGGTGTTCAACTGCATGGAGGGTGATTTCGTCCTGCTACCCGTGCCAGATTCCCGCTGGTGGCGTGGACTTTGACATCACTGATCTATTCCCAATGCGTTCCGATTTCGCCGATTGTGATAGTTCTGTTTGAGCAACTTTTAGTACCATATCGTGATATCGAAGGCATGAGACACAACGGTAGATGAAATGTACGAAATTACAAAACATTTGAATTAGACACCAAATAAGTTCATTCGTGTAATGCGTTCAATATTGGCTCTCAAAAATATTTAATATTAATCAGAAAAAAGACAAGATTGAGTAGTTTTTCGAAAGGAAGGACTCATTTTCTGTCTTAGAACAAGGAACTGTACGAACTCCTCTTAAATGCATAACCTGATTATGATTTTTTATGTTCCTTCTGCAAATCTTTTACCCTCCAATAAACCGACGGTTATTCTAATCCGTTCTCTCCAGCTCCGATGTAGCACCCAATTATCGAGAATCTGATGTATGCACGTGGTCAGAGATTTGAGCAAAGATGAAGCGACTGCAGCCGAAAGGGCGATTCATTAGAACAAACAGTATTTTTATTTGCAACCATAGCCTTCCGCGGCAGAGTCATGTGAAAGCTCTCAGCTGTGCAAGTGACGCCGCGTGGAGGGACTTCTGCAGCCTCCAGCCCTGAAGAAGACCACGACACGACTGTCGAAACGTCGGGTTCACTGCTCTCGACGCGGCGTTACCCGGGAAACCGAGGGCCTGGAGTATTTTTATTTGCCTCGTCGTCCTTATCAAATCTACAGAGATTTATCCACGTAATACCATCAAGTAATATCAGTGCAAAGGCAATATGTCATCTTCGTACAGCTTTATTGAATCAGAATCAATGTTGGGAATGAATTGTATTTAACGACGACGTGCTCCACCCCGCTTAGCAGATTATTTCTTCAATGACAATTTAGAGAGAGTTTTCCATGCAACTACATTGTTTTTAATATTATAATAATAATAATAATAATAATAATAATAATAATAATAATAATAATAATAATAATAATAATAATAATAATAATAATAATAATGCCTGCCCCGTGGCGCAAGCGGTTGCAGAAGCTGTCGTACATTCAACTTCTTAATGAAAGAAAATGGAAAATTTATACAATTTAGAATACATTTCCAGGAATTTCGTTGGCAACACAATATTTAATGAAGTGGGTAATGTTATAAATCGATTAATATTGATATTGAAACTCTGCGAGCATTTGAAATTCTTATAGTCTGCATAACGTTTATCATTTTTTTAAATTGTTCATCACGAATACACGTTGAAATGGAAAATGTCAGACTTATTATTCTGCATTCTTAAATATCTTGTGTTTTCATAAAACTTTTTACTATCTCGCTACCGCTTACGCAGTGGAAAGAAAGTTATGTAATGCTGCACGAAGAAACGGCAAATTTTCGGCAGAAAACTCTTTTTACAGAGCTTTGGTAACTAAAAAGTTGATAAATCCAGTAGCTAAATTGGGTCCTTGGTACCAAAATATCTAGTGGTTATAGTACCTCCTACATCTAGGGCTTTTAAAATAATGTCGAGTGTGGTATTAAAAAGAGTTGCCGATAATGGATCACCTTATTTGACTCCAAATTGTATGTCCAAGTTCTCACTTTTCTAATTTTTTTTCTTTACTTTAGCTTTTGTTTCTGATCAGGTTAATTCGATCAGTTTCCTTAGTTTGAATTGTATTTTGAAATGTTTGAAGCTTTCCTATATTTCGCTCTGAAGGACCGAATCCAACGCACGGACATAATCTGCGAACATATGTAGTTCAATATTATGCTCGTGACATTTCTCAAATATTTGTCTAGGTATAAATATGTTATCAATGATCTATGTTTCCTAAATCCAGATTGGTGACTACTCAGTTTATCTTCCACTATTTCAGTATTATATTATTTATTCTACTAATCTTTCGTTTAGAAGAATTACAAAAAAATGTTTTATTTAACAATGCAATTGGTTTATAATTCTTGCATTCACTTCTGGCACCTTTCTTGAATACTTGACAGATAATGCTTTCTGTCCACTGTATTGGCATTCTTTCTTCTTGCCATATTATTTAGTATTAATTTATGTATTTCTTAAGATTTCTTCCTTCACATTTAATCAATTCTGCAGGGGTGTTATCGGTTACAGATGCTTTATTTTGTTTCAGGTTGTTGATAATATAGCATACCTAGCTAAAGGTAGGCTTCATCTCATCTTCTTCTGGCACTTCATCTCTATATAATATCTGCAGCATATTATTTTTCAGCAGTTCATTTATTTTATCTGGAGGATTAAATACTTTTATAAAGAAGGCTCTCCACCTTTCTAGTACTTGTGCTTCTGGTATCTTCATTCTATCTTGTTCATCTTTACATGAGTGTATTTGCGCCTTCATCCTTTTCTTACTATTTCTTAGTTCACCAAAAAACTTCCGCGTTTCATTGCGTTTATAATCATCATTCATTGTCATTCGCATTAATCCAATCCTCCTCTTTTTTTCTGCATAATCTGTTCGCGATTCTTCTTTCATTCCTATATCGTTTATGGCTTATCCTAGTCTTCATTTGTAAAGCTTTAATCCTTATTTCGTTTTTCTGTAGACTAGCATCCGCACACTCCTATCCCACCATTCATTCCTTTTCTTAGTTGACTCTTCCGAATAACTACCACCCCGGTCTCTGTAATTATTTTCAAGTTTTCCGAATCATCATATACATGAACTTGTAATATCTCCTCTCTTTTTTCTTTTAAGTTATACTGCATCTCTCTTTTATGTTGCTTTATTTTAATTGGGTCCTGAATGTTTTCTACGTTCCATTTTCCACTGTAGGTGATTTAATTCTTTATATTTTAGGTAATGGTTGTGTAATGGTTTTTACAATAAGTGGTCAGAATCTATATTTGGATCACGCAGGGATCTGACATCTTTGATTAAGTCCATTTATCACATCATGGTCACATCATTTACTATATTTGGTCGGGAGAGATTCAAGTTCCCTTAAGTATCTCTTTTGTTGAAATCTCGTGCTTACTAAACTTAAGTCATTACTTTCAGCTAGCCCACATAACAACTCTCCATTTTGGTTTGTTATTTCGTGCATAGAATTGTTCCCTATCACATGCTGAAATGCTTTCTCTTTATCTACTTGTGTATGAAAATCACCTAAAACTATAAATCTGTCAGCTTTGGGTACTTAATCTATGGCGTTTTGCAACGGCAATAATATCATTTACTATTGAAAGATAGGTGGACCATATTAATAGGCATTTACAGGATCTCCAGGAAAAATGTGCAGACATGTAATACAAACGAATTACATATTAGACATCCTACACACTTACAAAACAATGCTATTGTTACAAGAAGTAGACTACATTAATTACTCCAATTATTGATTTTAATAATTATTTTCAAAAACATTAAAGAAAGGAAGGAAGGAAGGGCAGAAAAAGTAATTAGCTCTGTAGGCAACGCAAACGTGTTGCAGCACATAGTGAAAGTAGTTTCCTGCCATAATCCAAAGAATACAAAATCCAGATGACCCACTTGCCGAGCACCTTGCGTATTTCGTTCTTGGACGAATCCTTTCACTTGTACCTCGTTGCCACACCTCCAGATCAAATTCCTGCTCTGGAACAGACCAAGGCTGCGGCAAAAACAGCAATGGCTACCGGGCGTCCTTCGCCGACGAAATCACATTTCGAACTTCCTGCCAACGACACCTGCTTCGACTGAATCAATATTCGTCAAAATAAATACAGAAACACAAGTGTAAGTTATGGTACAAGCGAGCAAAATATGGGTAAAGAAGTTTAGTATCCTTGACTTTTATGGCCAGTTTGAAGATTAATTCCCTAGATTTTCATACTAAGAATTGTAGCATCATCCTCTAATATTGATGATTCGATTTCCTGAAAATAATGAAGTTTCACATCACTTTCTCTTTTGTTTTGTAAAATTTCATACTTTGAATTTGGGAATGTGCATAATAAAGAAAGGTAACTTTGTACTATTATGAAGGAGGATTCAAACAAAAACTTCAAAGTAAACTATTCTGTTTTCAAATAAAATTATAATTTTGATAACATGTAAATTAGCGTTTTTCATACAAATATTGGAATAAAGGATCACATATGAACTATTTATGTATAGTTGAACATGCAACCCGAATGAAGTATATATAAGATTGCTACAATCCGGAAGGAAGCATATTTGTTGCCTGAAGTTGTGCAAAGGGAAATTGATACGCTCAGGACATATTCAACTTTTAATTTGAAACTCTTCCACCACGGAAAACGTATAACAGGAAAACAGTGTGTTCCAAGAAACTCCAAGAAAGTTTTTTGTTCTAGGTATATGAAATTCTTCGGAGGAGGAAATCCACTAGCCAAGCGAATATCCCAAGAACAGACAGTAGTTCTCGAGTGTTTTTATACTTAAACAGAAACCATTTTATGAAAGGAATTACGACAGTTGCTGCGCCGATCTCATTTATACGACTTATAGTTTGAAGAAATAACAGCTGCAAGGTGAAGATATGGTAACCATAAAGTTTTGCCATTCTGAGACATTACACTGAATAATTAAGTGTTTAAAATAAAGAAATGTTTAGTACAGATCGAGGGATGTCTTTGAGGTATCCAATTTCCCTTCACACGAAAATCAGATAATCCATTATTTCCTCTTACTAACATCTTTCCTCTTGGTAGACACACTTTCTACCCTCATTTTGGATAGACTACAAACAAACGATTTTTACGAGGCTTCTTCCTTTCTTAAAGTTTCTTCGAATTTTGACACAAGATTGTGTTATTAAAAATATTTCAATGTCCCTCATCATTGAAACAAACTTCACATAAACGCACGTAATTCAAAAGAGCCACAGACAAGGACTTAAACACGGTAAACCACGCGCATTCCAAGTATAGAACAGGAAAACCTTGGATCAGGGAGAAATCGTCAGTCGTATTTACTTAGGAAGGACGAAGGATTTAATTAGGTAAGGCGACAGCCTTACTTCCCAAGAAGAGAGAGAATTGTATTTGTACACCAGAAGTCGGAGATATTTCGATAGAAACATTTATTGCCAAGCACAGGTAACGAAAAAGTGGATCTTGATCTTATGTGTAGTAAATTACTTTCTCTACCATATTGTGAAGACAGAATCCATGATTTGTGAATCCTACAATTGACAGAATCGATTGTATTGATTGTTGACAAAACTGTCCCGTCTGCCCGTCTGTGTGTGGTCAAAGTTGGCGCTTAAATCTTTCCCGCGATATAAAAAAATGGTTTTCCCCGATCGAATTCAGTGCTTGAGGCCCTGCGAGTTTGATAGGTATTTCGGAAGCACTTTACAAAAGACCTCAGTTATATTTTCAATTTTTTCTCAAAAATGGCTCAAATTTGTTTATTGAACTTCGTCCTCCGATTGCGTAAAGGGCGTTTACAAGAAGGCGCAGATCTCACTTTCGTTGAACTCTCAGAATTATTGAAAGTTGGAAAATTTATAAATAATGGAGAAAATATGTGATGATGTAGCACCACTAGTTACTTTCTCGCCTTTCTTCCCGAGAAGAGAAAGAAATGTAATTGTGCGCCGGGAAATGGCTATTTTTCGACAGGAAAAATTCTAATTTCCGGGCACTGGTACCGAAGTAGTATATAAATATTGTTCCAAAATTTGAAGCAACTTACTTCCTTTAACACGGTGTGCAGTCGAAATGTATTTCTTATGGTTCCTCGGTATCGAAAAATCAATTGACGGTAAAACTTCTTTCTCTCCGCGTCTGTGGTCAACACTAGCGCCTAAACCATTCACTGGATTTTCTCTAAAATTTATATTCTTTTCCCAATTTGAAGAAACGCAAGGCCTGTGGGGTTTGAAACGGATATTTTGATTTTCGGTGGTACTTCACATGAAGATTTAAGAAAATTTTGAAAATTTTCTAAGTGGCGAACACTTTTGTAATTTAACTTTGTCCACGGATAGCGCAGAAATACAGTACGCTTAAAATAATCGCGCAGTAGTAATTTTCATTAAAATTCGTGATATTTTGAAAATTGCAAATGTTCACACTTTCTTCGTTGTCATCCTACGACTACAATATCGAGGATATAGCTTTTTTCTCAAAGAAATATGTTGTTCTCTGGTAGCTTTTTAGAAAATTTCATATTTTCTAAAAATGGGCAATTATGAGCCCAGTTTAACATAAAATTGTTTTGGGCTTTTGCAGAAACTTAAAGAGCAAGAGATTATTTTTAGCACTTGTACAAACAAATGCAATATGTATAAAAACGTCCGTAATTAAATATTAAGGACGAGAAAAAAATTAATTCATTTGTATACCTTTAAAAAACTAAAAGGACACGTCAAAATTGTTTTATGTCATGTTATTCAGTGCACTAAGTGTATTTCATTTGTATACGTACAAACACGAAAAGGTAATAACAGCTAAAATAAGATAATCGCTTTTACTACTCAGAAACTAATATTTTTTAAATCTTTCTAACCAAACGTGAACAAAAAACATTTCTCCTCATTGTACGTCACAGTTTTTATCGTTAAATAAACACGTGAGTCCGCTGCTTTCGTTCCAGACATGGCGACGTGCGCCGCAGATCCGCGGATGGCGGCCGCAGCGGCTGGTGGGGCCTCCAGCGCCAGCGCCATGATCTTCGGCGCGCTGTTGGCATCCCTGACGCAGTCCTACCACAACATCGGCGACCCTTCCGCCTACCCGGCCGACGCCTTCGGCAACCTCAAGGACTCCTACGACTTCGTGGTGGTGGGCGCGGGGTCTGCAGGCTCCGCCGTGGCCGCGCGCCTCTCGGAGAACCCCGACTGGTCCGTGCTGCTGCTGGAGGCAGGTGAGCCTTCTATCTGACGGCATAGATATCTCAAAAATTGATAGTTCTAGAATATAGCACTATTGAGACCAAGTTGGTAACTGGAGGCAGGTGAGCATTTTGTCTGTAGAGCATTCTAAAAAATTGATACTTCTAGAATGTAGCACTAATGAGACCAACTTGCCAACTGTCAGTCGAGCTGAAGTTTCACCCATCATCTTGTGCCCTTCTGAGCTTTACTGCTGTCGAGACAGTATATATGTATATATTGCAACATACTAGACTATCAGCAGCAGTAAAGCTCTAAAGAAGGCGACAACATGATAGCCGAAACGTCATTTGACCGACTTGGACCGGGCTCGTCTCGGACAGCCATGTACCTACCTTACGCATCGCATTCACCCTATGCATTGAATAAAATAAACCGGTATATCAATATAACTGTTCTTCATGAACGCTCAACAAGAAAAAGAAAGAAAGTCGTGAAATTATTTGAGAAAAATTGACGGAGTAAATCAATATGTTCACACTTGCCACATTGATACTTGACTCTCGCATAACAAGTTTTGAATGATTTTAAATGCAGATTCGTTCACAATTACTCATGAACAGGCCTGAAGAAAATTTACAACAGTAAGTGAATGCAAAACTACGCCCTTCTAAAACATGTACAAAAGGATTCATAAACCTCAGTTAGACGCGAAGTGGTGAGAGAACCATTTCTCTCCGCTATATGAAAGATTCAAGCACTACATTTTTGGGGGTAAGTTTTCCTAGCAAACTGGGTGTATTTGGCGCGGCAATCTCGCTCGCAGAGAAAACTACAAAAGTTAGTACTTATTTCTAGAGATAATATCATTTTCACGAATGTACATAATTAAACTGTTAAACCTTGATATTCAGCATTATAGGAAGTTCTAAATCTATTACCAAACCATTCATATCTTGTATCATATAATGACTGGGCAAACATATAATTCAAGTGCAGGGTCTTTAAGTTGATGACTAGTCTCCTTGGTTGTTGAACACGACTATTTTAAATACTGACAGAGTTCACATAAAATATTTCTGAAGGTGCTGGTAGAGGATGTTCTTACAGGTGAACCTCATGCCAAATTTCAAAGAACAATAAGCTAGGGATGTGATTTTAAGGTTTTTTCCCAAACCATTGGCACTGCAAACTGTATACACCGTCATTTCTCACTTGCCCATTCATTGAACCGGAAGAAACACGACGAAAATGCTTCTGTGTAAAAATTTGAAGGCACAACAGTTAGTAGAAAACTTTCGGGTAAGGAAATGACTCATGGGGAAAATAAAGCTGAACTAAAAAAAATTCAAAGTCATTTTCGGCCCCTAAATTTGTCAATACCAGTTTCTTTCATTGTCATAACATATTGTGTACTGTACGTTAAAACTTGAATTTCGCATCCGGAAGCAACAACGCGTTTTCTCCAAAACGAACATTTCCGGCGGGCAACCAATGGCAGCAAATGTCTTATCGATGAGAAACGTGATGTGTGGGCACAGGAGGGGATCCGCCGGCGGACACGGAGGTGCCGGCGCTCTTCTTCGGGCTGACCAACTCCCCGGTGGACTGGGCCTACAAGATGGAGCCCAGCGCCACCCACTCGCGGGCCTTCAAGCAGCAGCGCTGCCCGTGCCCCCGCGGCAAGATGCTGGGCGGCACGAGCGCACTCAACGCCATGATGTACATCCGCGGAAACAGGTCGGTGCTACGTCATACTATTACTCATTGTTTATTGAAATAGCGGCTTTCGACAGCGCGCCAGGAAAGTTTCTCCGCAGTGGTGCCTTGGTGCTTGCAACAAAAATTATGTTGGTAGCACCATGTAATAAAAAAACGTAAATACTGCACTCACCACAATCGTAACAGATGTTGGAACCTTTCACTTGTTCCTCAGTGATCTGTTTGCTACCAACATTAATGCAATTTGTAATAGGAGGCCCTGACTCGGCCCAGTGAGGAGACACTTTCCTGGCGCACTATACTATAATAAGACGGCCCTTCGAATTATTTTATTTGGAATCCCGACGGCAAATCTCCCTAAACCAATACTCATTGACGTTTCCGGACACATCAACTACAGTTGTCTAGTTAGTCTAGTGAATGTTTCATCCCGGGAGGTAGTCGTGACCCCTGTAGAATGGTGATACAGACACCGATCCACACATTTGCTTCCAGGGAATGTTCCCTCCAGGTATCTTTCCCAGCGCGGCATAGACCCAGTCCGGACAAGGTCTACGCTCTGAGTAACCCTCAGGCATTTACCCAAACTGTATCAGATATCTCCGATAAATTAATTATTCATATTTTTATAGTTACAGGCCACACAAATGTGTTATTTTCGGCCCATGAATAAACACTAATGCTGGTCGAAGAGATTTCAAAGGTAATAGCCGAAATCATATGCATGCACGTGTTGCCATTCTCTCGGAACAAGGAAGAATTCACTTACGTATTGGTCAATTTACTACTATCAGCTATTAATGAACGACTTCATTTATTATCTACACAAGTAGTATCTGTCATTTTTGTTTCAGTGTAAACCCCATAACTGAAGCTGTATTTTACGAATGCTTACAAAAATTACAATTATAAGACTTTTCTCTGTAAAACACTATTTCGATCATTTGCTATTTGCATGTGTATCAATCCAACTGGACTACATTAGTTTTAGGTATTCAAACATTTCCATGTATACTTTGCAACATTCCACAAGGACACACCTCATTTATCCTTATCAAACGAACTATTTGCAATCAGCCGTGATCATTCAATATTACCGTGTAAATGTGTATAGAATGAATGATTGATTTCTTGGGGCGCGCCAACTGTTACCATCAGTATTCCCTTTAGTGTAGTGAATGTTTTATTCCTGGAGGTGGCGGTGCTCCCCCACTGGATGGTGAGACCCTGCGTTGACCTAAAAGTCGGCGTACGAGAAATTTCCCCCTCCACATGTCTTCTCCAATGAGGTACCGACTCAGCCCAGCCTGGACAAGTGCTCTGAGCTTCCGACTGATGTGGTAGTGAAGAGCTAGTAAGTGTGTATGTAAGGGGAAAGGATGAGGCAAGAAAGAGGAAGGAAAGGTAGTGCACAGTCCGTGGCCCGATTTTCACGGTACTGCTCGGCCATTCACCTAATATTGACAGGAGAAACCACGGAATTCTACCGATCAGAGCAGTTAGCCGCTAGTTTTCTCTTCTAGACTGCAGCTGTAGTCCTCTTAGATGTAGAGCTAGGGTCGATGATCCACCCCGCCGAACTCGAACCCTAGTGCCTCCCGGTTAGGGTGGCTGCAGAGACAACTCTGAACTTCACTCAGCCGATAAATGTGTATAATTTTATTTCATTTATTTATCATAAAAACAGTGAGATCTGTTAGATGAACAGATGAGAAAAATAATCTGTGCACGAGTTTCAAAGGCCGAATCACGTTTTACTTTACAAGATAAATAATGGTTCCAGCAAAGACTAGTTAGAATCACTTGGAAACTAGAAATGTTTACTTCAGATTAAGAGAGAATTTGCATCGACAAACGAACTAAAGATTTTATTTTATAGTAAAATTAACAATCCACATTTCCCGGCCCTTACTCCCACCACAACGAGCACAAGGAAAGCTCAACAAACGTGAGAATAATGAAGGTATATTTATGTCCAGAAGCAAAATAAGGGACAGATCTCACTATTTGCTCAATGAATACATTCCTAAAAGTAATATTATTTTATTTATTTAATAGGTAATTATTACATACAAATGAGAAAACATGATGCTAAGTGGCTAGGCCGAAGGCCTGTAAGCCATTACAATACCTACATTCTACCGCGTTCTAACCTTTCGTATTCTGGTATTCACCCCAAATGGTCTCTCCATTGCATCAATGCCGCGGAAAACAGACCATAAGGTACGGCTGCAGAAAAAAACCCTGAAGGGCGAAACACCTGCCGTCAGAAGCCGAGTACATGCTAATCTATCCGGTTTTTAAACTATTTATTTGGCGCGGGCGTCTGACATTCTCCTTTCGGTGTTTGGCCTCCTCAGCACCTGAAAACAAACAGCACCACAGAACATCGTCCGCACCAACGCCTCTGCCCTTACATTTCCAATTCCCACTTCCCTTCGCCCCCTAATGTGCTAATTACTTTAACAGTTTCATTTCATTTTATTTTATTTTAATTTTTAATATAATTAATTTTAATTTAATTAATTTTAATTTTTAATATAATTAATTTTAATTTTTAATATAATTAATTTTAATTTTTAATATAATTAATTTTAATTTTTAATATAATTAATTTTAATTTTACTTTAATTTATTTTAATTTATTTTATGTTATTTTATCAAAAAGTAATATGAACAAGGCATAATTAAATTAAATTGAAATAAATGGACGAAACTAGTTTTAACTAGTAGTTGGACCTTTATTTACGTTACACGCTTGAGCCCAAAGTTGCACACGTTTCAGAACCTCATGTATACAGAAGAGGATAATTAAAGTTGCGTCTAAAATCAATTAGTAATATTCAAAAATTGGATCCAACGTTTTACTGCATTGCATTTTCAATTTATATTTGTATGTCATCTTTCTTTAAAAGGTAATGATTCAATTAGTGACTCATAAAGAACAAATGTACTAACACATGTTATTTTTAGTTTTATGCGACTCGAAATAACAAATTTATCTAATACAGTCGAAAATATAGATAATCGAAAGTAAATACTTTTTAGCGGATATCTGTCTGATATTACCAAAATATGGATATAAGTCAATATACCTTCGAATAACATTCTTTTACATCATAGCAATACTCTTACATCATAGCAATAGCAATAAATACAAGTAGATTCAAATTTGGAGTGTTATTTGCCATTGCCATTCCCATTTCAATATATTTGGCGCTCTGTTTCTCTTTGGCAGACACGACTACGACGAGTGGGAGGCGCTGGGCAACCCGGGCTGGGGCTTCGAGGGCGTGCTGCCCTACTTCAAGAAGTCCGAAGACCTGCGCTCGGACGCGCACCTGCGGCAGAAGGACGCCGCCAAGCACCACTCGACCGGCGGGCCGCTCACGCTCTCGCAGTACTACCTGGAGGACCCCTTGGCCGAGACCCTGCTGCAGTCGGTGGAGGAGCTCGGCTACAAGCGCAGCCCGGACTTCCGCCTGGACGACCAGCTGGGCTTCAACCGCAACCTGGGCACGCTCAGAGACGGCGAGCGGTGCTCCTCCGGCAAGGCTTTCTTGGTGCCCGCCAAGAACCGAACCAATCTCCACGTCCTCAAGAACGCACTCGTCACCAAAGTTCTCGTGCATCCCGAGAACAACACGGCTTACGCCGTCCAATTCGAGAAGAACGGTGCGACGCATCAAGTGTTTGCAAACGCGGAAATTATCGTTTCGGCCGGCACTATAAATTCTCCCCAGCTGCTGATGCTGTCCGGAATCGGGCCGAAGAAACACTTGGAGGAGATTGGGATCTCCCCGGTGATAAAGGATTTGAAAGTTGGCGAGAACTTTCAGGATCATAGCGCACTGTTAGGCGTGTTTCACGCAATAGACACTGCGAAATTCAGAAACCAGACACCAGAGGAGGAGATGATAACTGATGCTTTCAGGTATCTCACCGAAAGGAAAGGAAACCTCGCCACGAATGGTATATCAAGTATTACTGGCTTTATTAGCTTGCGAAGCAATGTAACTGACGCTAGACCAGACATCCAAATGGTGCACATCCGTCTTCCCAAAAACAACCAAGGTGCAGTGGAAACTTTCGTTGGGAGCCAACAATTTAACGACGAGATCACAAACTTCGTTATAGAAGCCTCAACCAAATCGGACGTATTAATTCAAGTACCAGTCGTGTTGCACCCAAAGAGTCGGGGCAAGATTCTTCTCAACAGCACAAATCCCCACGATCCTCCACTTATCCACGCGGGGTTTTTCTCCGAACCGGAAGACGCGGATGTCATTGCGGAAGGGGCCATGATCGCCTCGCGACGGGGCCGCACCGCGGCGCTGCAAGCGGTGAATGCCACCTTGCTGCGGCAGCCTCTGCGAGCGTGCCAAGCACTCGAGTTCGACACCAAGGACTTCTGGCGCTGCGCCACGCACGAGATGGCCTCCACGCTCTACCACCCGGTGGGCACCTGCAAGATGGGCCCGGCGGAGGACGAGGGCGCGGTGGTGGATGCCCGTCTGCGGGTGCACGGCGTCAAAGGGCTCCGCGTGGTGGACGCCTCCATCATGCCCACCGTGCCCAGCGGGAACACCAACGCGCCAGCAATCATGATCGGCGAGAAGGCAGCCGATATGATCAAGGAAGACTGGGAGAAGACACATCGTTGAATACCACATTCCCGTTTTTATTAAACAGTGTCAGAAAATTCCACCCCAACCACTTTTATGTACCTGTCAGGAGGTCACATTACTAAGTACCAAAAAGAGACATTTGTGTCATGCATTTTATCTCACAAATATTTCAACCTTTTAAAACACATTTTTCTAATCATTCCGCTGTATTTACAGTGATTTGTGAGCGTGTAAATGAAAATTTTAAGATGCAATGTATTAATAATATATTTTACAAAAATCTCCATAGACTGTCTTATTGCTGACGCTTTTAATTTAAGCCATCATTTTATAATAACAAGAATGTGCTGTATTTATACGAAATATCAATTGTTTTTCAAGTACCTCATTAAAAAGTATTTCAATACATTTTGTGTTGTTGAACATTAATGTTTTCCATTGTGTGCTTTCTGAATGTCACTGTTTCATCTAATGTGTGTGGTAAATATTTAGAGACACGAAGTCTCCATAAGAACACGTAAATACTAACTTAGGGTAGCGTTTCCGAAAGCTTACACAGTTTGAAAAGTATTGTAAAACTTTATTAGTTGAGATTTGTGAATTAGTTGATAAAGAACGGTTCAGATTCCCACCAAAAGAACAAACGGCGCCAAATGGTTCCTGTATTCCTCAAACAACGGAGTGAATGGAACCCGAATAATAATTTTTGCCATACTTCACCTTCGGCACAATTCCATTTGAGCTTATCTATTGTCTAGGTATTGAATAAAAAATAATGCTGTTCTCAATGTGAATGAAAACAACAGCCAGTTCCACACCAGCATACCAAAACCTATCGCACCACATCTCGCCTGACCAAAACAGTGAACCGGAAGGGATGATATCGTAGGCTTCCGCGGCCAGAGTCATGATCTGGGCTGTCCGGGTGACGCTGCGTCGAAGGCTGAGGTGCCGACGTTTCGACCGACATATCGCGGTCCTCTTCAGGGCTGTACTGCAGTACAGCGATATGTCGGCCGAAACGTCGGCACCCCAGCCTTCGACGCGGCGTCACCCGGACAGCCCAGATCACAACCGGAAGGGATACAACTGGTCACGCACAAGTTACCCGATTACTAAATGTAGAACGTGCTACATAATCCAATGTAAATAAAAACACTGGTGAGTAATTTCGGCAAAGTTTCAAGATCATCTTCATGGAAAAAGAGATGAGCTTTAGCGGAAACTCTTATCATACTAACTTAATATGGAGGAAGATAACTCGTAATTAGTAGTTAAGAATTTAATATGAGAAATTTTGGGAAACATTTCAAAGTATCTTCCACATTTAATAAATAAGGTGAAAAGGTTGTTTATAAACATATTTCTTATTATTAAAATTAAATAAACCAATGATTTCCGTTTTTAATATTTCTCAAAGTTAAATGTTTCGAGCTCTCAAACTCTTATCTGACTGCATGAAGAGAGCTCTGACTTTTATTTAAAGGGAACGTGACTGTGTGGTAGAGAACAATTCTTTTCAGCCTCATGTTTGATTTTTTTAGTAACGGACGAAAAAATGTACGAAATCATGTGAAAATATCAGGCATCTACCAGCGATTTGAGAAAAGTAGCTGAGAATACATTTTGTTGTAGAATGATAAAGCATGCTTCAATTGGAATCCGAGGATATTCAGAAGGTAACCGAGTGCTATGCCCTTTACATTACAGTTGCAATGAGACAGCAAGTTTGACAACCTCTTTCTCATCTTTATCAGTGCCCAAAGCCAAGTAAATACACAGTGTATGTAACTATAGATAATGAGAAGCAAGCGTATCTTGGTGAACGAAATGAGGAAAACAAACAATTGAATTCTCCAAGAAGGCATAGTGGCAGTCTGTGGGAACCTCTTGACTCGTAAGAACGAAGACTCATCTCCAGAAATGGGTATGTTTGTAATGAATATCAATGTAATACGCAGTGCATGATTTTTGAGAATAGAAATAGCAGGATGGTTCTCAATAGAAATTCTTGAAAGATGAGCATGGTCTTCATGAAACCCTAAATCCCCCATGTAAATTTGTCTGTGGGTCAGATACATACAGAAACTATAATTCGTAGTGCTGTCAAATTGAGGAACAGCGTCTTGGAAATATTTTAAATAATTGCAAGCAAATTTATATTCCTTGCCTAGTTTTTATAATTGAAAGAAATTGTAAAGTAAAAGTCAAAATGTTGGCACTATTTTTTTTGTATACTTTTATTCAAAAATATTAAAGTAAATAATACCATGTTTTCGTTTTGCTACCACATGTTCATTCCTTCTTTGTTATCTTTTCTGAAAAATGGAAACTTATTTCTTGACAATTTTTAGAGATAAAGATGCAAATGTGTGATAAAATATTTTTTTCAGAAACCAGTTTTGACGTTACCACTTTTCTTGAAACCAGCCAACTCATAAACAAAATAACGAACTTTGTCACGAAAATAGCAATCTAGTTAATAAAATTGGGCAATAATGTTTTTAATCTCAAGCGATTATTTAGATTATATAAAGTCAAATTCAATTGTTTGTACCGCTTTTGTTCGTCTGAATGTCTATTCGTCCGGTCATGTCTTTGGTATGGTTAAAACGATTTTGATGGAGTTTAATAATATAATAAAATATTTATTACCAACTTGTTTTAAATAGATAAAGTACATTGTTGTTTCTTGGAATTGCTAACCATTGATAACCAGTTGTGATGGTTAGCAATACCAGTTGTGATGGTTTATAATTAATTATCTGTCTACTTTTACATAGTATGTTTTATGTGTAGCGTATTTTTTAACAATATTCTTTTTTTAATGTATAAGTTTTTGTGAACATACAATATAAAATACCTGTATTTAAATCATAAAATAAGTGAAAATTTACAGAGATGCAATAGGTATATTTCCATAGACAAAATATATAATTCTATAAATAAATTTATATTTAATTTATACAGCAAACAGTTTTAATGCAATATTTAAGTTAACTTGTCTATATCACTATCAACATGTTTTAAAATCCAGATCCTTATCTTGTGTTTCATAATATTCATGAACTTACTATTTTCCAAAGCTAACGGTAATTGATTATATATTTCAATATAGATTTCATTGAAAGGTAAGAGCATTTTGTCGAGAATAAAGTAGGCACTTTTTAAATTATTGTTTTCCGTTGTAAACACGAATGTTTGTTTTTGCATACAAATCTTTAATTGGATTCTGATCTTAATGAAATGTTATACGAGTGAATCGCAATAGAAAAGTTACTGTTTTCCAGAGATTTCGTAAAACTGAACTCTGACCCATGTTCCTATAATTATAATTATAAACCATTTGATGGGTTTTATGTATAGTTTGTATATTTTCAAATTAGTATATATGTAAAAATCATTCCAATTTCTCCATTACGCTCTGAATAATTGAATGTGAAAATTGTTACTATATTGTCGAGAGAATGCAAAAAAATGTTACTCGATCTCAGTTTTGATAACACAATATAAACGTTGTGCCAGATGCAGACAAAGAACACGGTAATTTACACTCAAGAGACAAAAAAATTAGTAAATTCATGAAATTAAATAACGCCAGTAACTCCTTCGCCTCGACACAAAATTATTACTCTTATTGGCCCAAATTTAATGATTAAATGGAGAGATTTGGGAACATTTATGTATTTGCTTACAAGAACATCTTGAAACTCATACAGAGCTTGAAACGATGGATTTTTGATTGTAAAGTGTGGCGCTTCTGCCATTGTATGAGTATTTGTGATATAGTGTCTTACGAGTACCTATGCCGTTTCCTTCCCGGACACCTGTATATCAACATACAACCTGCAATTGATGAATTGGTTTTGTTTGTTTCCTCTCCCGCTAATTTTTCTGCATTTGACATCTCTCTTTACTATCCACTTCTTTGCTATCACGCGAGTCTGGTGACGAACTAGGTAAGATTTACGCTACAAACTTATCATTAAATTCAATATCGCTTACCGAATGGCAGCTCCTCTGTTTCTCACATGTTTCTCACATGTTTCTCACAAGAGAAGTTTGAAAATTAAACATTTACCGCAAATTACAACGTCATAAATATGTTACTTTTTATTAGTACACTGTGTAATAATATTGTAGTATTCCTATAGTATAATAGTAGTGTAGTATTCCTTTAGTTTAACATTTTATTTTTTAGATATTAGTTTCTTTAGTTAAGAAAAGAAGTTTTAAAATCTATACTACTGAATTACATGTCATTCATACATGAACACCACTGTACACACAGATACATGAACCCACCATGTACTCACAGATAAGGTGCAATAAATACATCTTATTCAAAGATACACAGTGAATATTAACAGATTTTAAATGTCAATCAATCACAGTATTATAAACAGATTGTTCCCAATGGAGTCGTGCATAATCTGCTCTTCGTGTTAGAAAGGTTGTCTAGATAGTCAAGAATGAAAACGCGATGAATTTTGCATTAGTCTCTTGTATTTTCCTCACAAGTCCTAACAAGTCTTAAATAGACTCACTACATTACATCATACCATCGACGGATCCTGAAAGTGTTTTTAGGGGTGCAGAGAGGGAAGAGATCGATTTTAGTTATGATATTTTAGCATATTTTGTTTATTATTAAAAATGAATTTTAAAAACACTAAGGTTAAAATTAGAAAAAAGAATAGTATTTTAATGGGAATATTATTTTGGAATATTTGCATTAAATGTGAGATAATTCAAAAATGTGAATTAGGAAAATGACAAAAAATGCGGTTTTAAAAATTGGAAATCGATTTTGGGCATGTCATCATGGATCCCAGTCGATTCACAACTACGCCATATGACATATGAGATATTCACAATAAGAGTGGTACAAGAGGCTTTTTATTTTGAGAGTAGAAAATGTTGTTCCTGTAGGCTGAGCGACCGAGTGGCACAAATCAATGAGCAAAATAAAATCACGTGTTAAATACACTTCTTTTAAACTGTCTTACTGACGTTTATGTTATTTTAATTGGAGCATTTAAATAACTATGGTAGACATTAAGGACAGTAGTAGGTGATGCGATCAAGCGAAACTATTTGATATTCTTTGCTGTATTTATAATTTTATCCAAGCATTCGAGTATCGGCTTACTTTTAGCACTAATGCTAAACATTGTACTCTTAACACTCTTTTTACTGTCTAATAGTTACTTATGTCTACGATGGTCTAATTGTTATGAATGCACCAAGGGCGTTATACGGTTTCTAATAATCGAACGGCGAGAAAAAGCCCGAGGGCCTTTGGCCGGAGGGCTTTGTAAGGACCACAATTATTAGCACTATACAACTCCCGAGTACACACAATACAATTTTTTTTTTCGAATTTTAATAATTCATATTTACGCATTAACTAGATGTTACTTTGACATGGTTTGTCTCTTGTTATTTCCCTGCCATAAATCCGTCACATCATTTCCTACCTAAAATAACATGTAGTATCATTCAACTGTTTTCATATTGGACACCGCGATACTCTCGATCCAGGATCGTTACGCAGTGTGTATCGAGCTATGAATCGATGGCAATAAAAGGTAATCACGTATCAGCAAAAATAAAAATATTTTTTCAGATCATTGCAATCCCGGATCGCCCCACTGGTCGGCGGACGCCGGTAGTTGCGCCGTCCCCAGCACGGGCTCATTCCCCGCAGGCGGCGTGGCGCAGGCCATCGCGTCCTCGGGCCTCAGCGCCGTCCTCTTCGGCGCCCTCCTCGCCGCCCTCACGCAGTCGCAGCGCGCCCTCAGCGACGGCCGCAGGTACCCGCAGGACGCCTCCCCCCGCCTGCAGGAGCGCTACGACTTCATAGTGGTGGGCGCGGGGTCTGCAGGCTCCGCCGTGGCCGCGCGCCTCTCGGAGAACCCCGACTGGTCCGTGCTGCTGCTGGAGGCAGGCGGGGACCCGCCGCTAGACAGCGAAGTGCCCCTCGGTTATTTCGCTCTTCAAAGGACTCCCATAGACTGGCAGTACCGGACAGAACCCGACCCCAACAGTTGCCAAGCGTTCAAAAGCAAAAGATGCCTCTGGCCGAGGGGGAAAATGTTGGGAGGCTCCAGTGGTATCAACGCCATGTTGTACGTTCGTGGTACAAAACATGACTACGACGGTTGGGCAGCCCAGGGGAATCCAGGATGGAGCTACGAAGACGTTCTTCCTTATTTCCGCAAACTAACGGACGTCCAAGACGATGCGTTGTGGCAACTTGAAGGTGCGGAAAAACATCATGGCAAGGGTGGTCCAATCACTGTCAGTCCGTACGCAAATTTGGAAGCAATTACGGAACCTCTGTTAAATTCGGCAGTTGAACTCGGTTACGATGTGAAAGACGATTTAAGGATGGACAATATATTCGGTTTCACAAAAAACTTGGGAACGATTCGTGATGGGGAACGATGTTCTGCAGCAAAGGGATATCTTGGTGCTGCTAAGGACAGAGCAAATTTACACGTCATTAAAAATGCACTCGTGACCAAACTACTAATAGACGAGAAGTCAAAGACTGCTATAGGTGTGCAGTATGAAAAGAACGGAGAAATGAATGAAGTTAAAGCTACAAAGGAAGTCATCGTATCAGCCGGAGCAATCAATTCACCTCAGTTACTCATGCTTTCAGGGATTGGCCCCAAGAAACATCTGAAGGAAATGGGTGTCTCACCAATAATTAAGAACCTCAAAGTCGGCCGAAATCTGCAAGATCATGTGGTATTCTGGGGTTTAATATCATCTGTAGATACATCTGAACCGTCCATTAATCTGATACATTCAGCCTATCAATACCTAACAAACAGAACTGGAGTATTTGCAGGTATTGGGCTGTCAAACGTCGTTGGTTTTATAAATACAAAGAAAGCGGCCGATGAAATCACTGAAGACGACAATCCAGATATTCAATACCATTATGCTTCGTTTGCTAAAGGTGACGACATTGTTTCTCTTCTTGCAACATCATTCGACTGGACTGATGACTTGATATCATTTTTGGCCCAAGAAACCCAGAAATCACAAATTGTCCTACAAGGACCAACACTGCTTAACCCGAAAAGTCGTGGGAAAATACTACTGAAATCGACAGATCCCAACCTTCATCCCGTAATTCACGCTAATTATTTCTCAAATCCCGATGATTTGGAAGTCCTCGTCGACGGCGCACTGTTCGCGTCGAAACAAACGAAGACTAAGAGCTTACAGGATGCGAACGCGAGACTCCTTCGGCCTCCTCTGCCAGCCTGCGACGATTTAGAGTTCGACACCAGAGACTTCTGGCGGTGCGCTGTGCGGCAAATGTCTACAACCCTATACCATCCGGTGGGCACCTGCAAAATGGGTCCGGCGGAAGATAAAGGCGCGGTGGTGGATGCCCGTTTGCGGGTGCACGGCGTCAAAGGGCTTCGAGTGGTGGATGCTTCCATCATGCCCACCGTGCCCAGCGGGAACACCAATGCTCCAACCATAATGATCGCTGAAAAGGCTGCGGATATGATCAAAGAAGACTGGAAAGACATGTGAACCGACTTTCCTGTTGAATTGTTATTTTTCAAAAAAGTTTTGGGTTTAGGACCCCTTCCTACGTAGCCACTTCCGCGAGCCACCCAGAAGAGGCTGAGCCCTTCCCACGCAGCCACCGCGGCAAGCCACTGCGCTTGGAAGAGGGGAGGGGGAAGGTTGAAAAGTCCTCCGCGTCGGAGACTCCACGAGGCTTACACACGCTCAGAAAAAACATTGTGGATAAAACTTGAATATGCGGCTATCCCCACCGAATCTTTTCTTACATCAAACTAAATGAAATATTCTTAAGGCTTATATCAATTATCACACTTTATACCTGTGCACACTATTTGCCGATACTACACGTATGATCGGATTTCGTCATTGAAAAATTAAATTTTTTAAATTGTATTTAGTGCGATTCATTCATTGGTAGTTACTTATCTTCCAAACTTCGGGCATTTTGAAATATACAGCGATATCTGACACCTGCATCAAGTTAGCTAGAAATTGTTGAAAAACTATCAATGAGCGATTAATCTGTCTAACGTCTAAATACCATGCATTACCCCGAAGAAACGTATAAAATCTGCGTAATGGGTGTATTTGTTAAAAATAGAAAAAACACCGAAATATGCAAACATGCACGAAAAACGAATACATTTTTAAGGGGAGAAGGACACGAAAAAATCGGGGAAAACGGAGAAAAACTCTTGGATGAATGTAGAATGGCGGGAAATTTCTTTTTTAGATATTTGCAAAGTTCGAGGTATTGTTTGAAATTCATGGCTGCACTGTTTGCGTCTAGCGTGTTTCCTTTGTATATTCTCAGTAAAACGCCTACTGTTGCAAATAAGAATAGAAGCAATCGCATTGTTGTACACGGCAGCTCTGCGCTGTGGCAGTATCCCAGTGGGAAGATCTCCATTTAAACCATTGTTTTGTGCCAGTCGCGGTCTACGGTGGCTCGCAGCAGTGTGTACGTGTGAAGGGGCCCTTAAGTCTGAGCAATCATAATAAAAAATCATACACTTTAGTACTCAAGTTATCGGAATATTTCCTTTTAAGCGTGTTGATATTATCGTGTGAAGTGATTTAGATATATAGTGAATATCAGAAACATTCTAAAAAGTAGTAATTGTCTTTTCTTATGAAGTAGAGAAATATGTTTTATTTTTACAAAATGCACATAGAATAGAACATGTTGAAACACTGTTCTGTTTTTACCCTTTGTGTGAGTTGAGATGAGGAATTATTTTCATTCGTAGAGGATACATTTAAATTGCAAACTTTGGTAAGCTCAAGGAGTGAATTCATATCATTAGAGAACTAGATTGAATACTCCAATCTTTCTATACTATGAATGTTTTAGATAGAAAATTCACAAGCGCATCAAGGCAGTGTTGAAGTTTCAAGGCACTCGTTTCACGACACGAAGAGAGAACCAGAGCTAGAGGAACTGGGAAGCGTTCCCTAATGTTTAACATAGCAGTCTTCTAAACTATAATGTAGATCTCGCGAGGGTAGGTTAGTAAAAGACAAGTTGTGTTTTGCAGTGCCAACGTTTTGGCCATTTATTTGGCCTGCTTCAGGGCTATAAATATACAATACATACAAGATAAATATAAAGGTCGTGCACTTCCACATGAGGTATGATTACATACGAAAACTAACAATAGTCCAACTATAATTTGCTATGCAATAGGGCATGCGGCAAATTAGCATCATGTAGTAAATTAATGTCACATGCTGTCTAACATATCCATAATTACAGGAATTAGTTGTTATGGTTATCTCTGCCCTATTGCATAGCAAATTATAGTTGGAATATTGTTAGTTTCGTATGTAATAACACATCATGTAAAAGTGCACTACCTGTCCAGAGAGTTCGAAGACATTTGGATAGAATATATCTCCTTACGTATGTCTCGACATAAAAATTTAACAATATTTTTTGTTTCGTGACTTTTCACATAATTTTGCATTATCAAATGCATTATCAATAATGATCTGTCCTGAACACGGCAACATCCCCTTGATTGAATGGAACTATTCTTTCGCAAGAAGTTTCGACATGCAACTCCTCGGAAGCATATTATGGGGTTGCTTACGACATTCTCTATCGATCTCCCTCATGTGCCATAGTCCGTGGCCGTGTAAGAACTAAGGGTCAAGGGCTAAGGTTAAGGACATATTCGAACTTCCTAATTTATTTTCATAGAAATAACACTGGTACATCTCCTAGATTATTTTTAACAATCTAGTTCAGAAAACGTGTTTGAACATGGAAAATTATCAGTTTTCATTTTGACAAGATACAATCATTTACTCTAATATACCAATTATTATGAAATTGTTGCATTCATTTGTAGGGCAAAAGCAACATTAAATAAAGTTTCACAGAATTTATGCTAGACATTGAGAAAATTGAAAAACTACAGTTTTTTTTCATATCATGGCTTTCTTACGTAATAGACAAATATTTAATTTAACAGTACGTTTTGATGGCTCAATCTCAACAATCCACTGTATGTAGCATGCGTTTTATTAATTACATGAAAACCAAAATATTCCTATTATTGGTCCTCAAGATGTTTACATATTTAGTACAATCTAGACCTAACTTGAAATAATTCTAAACGAAATTCGATATTATTTCATTCGAAATTACACCACATTTTTCTCAATCACACATGTTTCTTGCGGCGGAACTGTGTTCATGGAAGTAATCAATGACCAGGTCTCTTTCTTTTGTGTTGCCCCTATTTTTTATTCCCATTCTTCCTGCACATGTTCTCATCACGTTCTTCGCTTCGATCACACTCACGCGACCAGTTGCAAGAGCCTCACACAACGAGCGCGAGCGTTGGAGAGTGAAGTCAGAGGGCGGAGGGGCATCGAATGGGTGCAACTAGTTCTATTTGCAAAATAGCACAATTAGTGCATCTTCGTGAATTCGTACATTTTTTATTATTGTACCTTTATTATTATATAATTTGCATCTTAGTTATTTTACCATATTTATGTGTAGCTGCCACCGGGTGGTACCCAATTGCGGTTTAAGTAAATTGATATAATATCGATAGTTTTGAGCTCCGAATCTGTGTTTAAGATATGCAACATTCGGAAAATAAAATATAAATTCTGATGTGCTGTATATTGTGGAACTTGAGGTAGAGATGAGAAAACGGAAGCACAGTGTGATCGTCGATAGTCAACATCTGGGTTTCATCACGAACTCAACAGCAGTTATCAACTAATTGTAAGGTAAGTGTGGCAAGTTGTTACAAAACGGTATGCAAATATTTTAGCCTGTAGTTCATGCCTTACATTTTCTCCTTTATTATAGTAGAATATTGTTCTTAGGTATTTTAAAAAAAACTAAAGCAGTAATTTTAAGGTGATCGACATGCAAGTGAGATTTTAAATGTTTTCTTATCGTTTTCTTTTGCTGTTTTGAACAAATATTTTTATTTAATTTGTATGATCAAACAGAGACAACCATTAAATTCAACATGCCAGTAATAATAGCTATGGATTTCGCAATGTTTTTGCAAACGCTGTTTAACTAACACAACATTAAGACATCTTCCTCAGGTTAAGGATTCCGTTGTAGAAGTTTCGTTTACCCAATAGTTCTGAAAGGAAATGTTGCAACAGCGTTTTTTAAAAACAAGAAATACACTTGCCTTTCAGAAATGTCATAAGCATTTTGAATTTTTAAATTCACGTAAGAATGCATATTCACAAAGAACTCTTTGACCTCTTATACCTTACCTTAGTGATAATAAATTACAGAATTGTCACGTCAATCAGCCTAAACATCTCGTTACTTCTATTCCCAAAATGCAAAATGTGGCGCATTGCTCTTACAAGTGTGTGAAAATTAGTTGTTCGTATAATTATTAGCTAGACACGCAGATATTAACGCTTTAACTTAATATGTAAAAAGGCAAGTCCCTGTGGGTGATTATTCAACAAGAAATTTCGAATTGCAGTGAAGTTTTTGCTCCAAAATTTTGCACGAACAGTTGTATTTAGCTGAAGAAAACATGAGGTATGCGAACCCAAATATGTTACCCCCCAAAAATATATTATTGATTTGTATTATTTTACGTCAAAAACAGTTAAAAACTGCGTGTGACGTGCTATGAGGAGAAGGGTATTCGACGCACGTGTTCTTAATTCTGGGATCCCTACCCTAAACCATATACAAATTGAATTCTGAATATATAAAGAAATGAGCATTTTTGATAAGAATTGTTAACAAAATATTCACTCCGACGTAATAAAATCTATTTTCAAAGGCAAATCAGCTATAGATTTGGGGTCTTGTCCCTCTTCATGTCCTTCGTGAACGATTAAATAAGGGGTTAACCAAAATAAGGGGTCATCTCAGAATTTACTCAAGTGGTAAGGGAAACTGGACGACAAACCTGATCGAGATTGCGGTCATTAACCTAGAAGCTGAGGAACTTGTTACAGGTTGTTTACAATTATACAGCCCGAATGGTAAATAACACATTAAATATTGTTAAAATGAATGTAAATTTCCTTTTTGATTCTCGATATAGTTTCTTCCAGTATATAAACAGTAATGCAGCAGAAACTATTTTACTCCGGACTTAAACTTTTGTAGCGATTTATCGTTTAATGTCATCTGGCAAAGTGTTGTAAAATAATGTTGATGTATTGTTTGTGAATTTTCTGTAGCGAGCTGTAGATATTGCTCGAGCAAGTTTTCTTGATACACGAGGTTCCTAGGTCTCACCCAGCGCGGAATAGCATGTCCCGTTGAGAGTCTTAGGTTCGACTCTGAATTGCACGTACCAATTTACAATGCTGGCAACAACTATCTCGTACTTTCAAAACAATCGTGACATTTCTGGTGGCTCGATTTGGCGCGTTAAGTTCGTGCCCACTGCTGACACGTTCTTTTATGCCGTGACGTAACCAGACCCCTCCTCTCCTCGCTCCCCCCCTCTGTGGAACACAAAGAAAAGTTACGCGTATAGTATTGTCACCTGTTGAATATGATTACTACGTCAAGTACTATAGTTATAGACATCGACGTTTGCTGAAAATATAATTCGTGCCCTTGAGTATGTCACTTTCCACAAAAACCATTGATAAACGTAAATCAAGAGGCAAGATAATGGTAAAATGCCTAGATCAATAATGAGAGACCTGCAAGAAAAACGTGGGTATTTGTTTATTATTTGTACAATTCCTTTTTGTAATCTAAAAGTCTGGAAGCTGTAAAATATATTTTCCCAGAATATTATGTCATATTTCAGGCGGGAATGAACATTCGCGAAATATACACAACGAGCCGTATGAAGGATGACGGCAGAATGGAGGTGAAATTGAAAGACTTCTGAACGCGTAGCATAATGAGCTTGTGTTCTACTCATTTAAATGGACATTCCATTTGAGATTTGACTAAATTGAAAGACCTAAATATTTTGTTACCTTAACATCAGTGACAAGGATGACATTACAATTTTTGAGCGAAGGAATCAAATAGGCTACTCAGAGATTCTGGGTAGAACATTTCTGGGTAGAACATTTGCTGCATCTCGTAAATATTGTTTGAAGCAAGTACCATTAAAATATTAAAATCGATTAAATCAGCGAAAATGCATTAAAAATTACGGAAAAAGATTAAAAAATGACTTATTAGATGAAATCGACGAACAATGCACGAACATTACACGAAAATGCTTCATTTCCTTTTGTCATTACATAAAATTAGTTTGTGTACTAAACGGCATTGTTCTAATGTGAAAAGAAAAAAATATGACATTTCATTAAAATCTACCCGCTAATTACACTCTGAAATCTTGTAAGTGGGAACCGCCGATGCAGGGTATTGATGTCGGAGGGCGACATTGTTGCCGGGCGCAACGGTAAAAGCGAATGGGAAGGCTGAATGGGGTGGGAGGGAGAGGAATTCGGGAGAGGTGGCCATGCCGGGCGGGAATAGTGACTCGTGAAGAGAGAAGAGCGTGCCGAGAGAAACCCATGGAGCCGGTGGAGTTGCGTAATCGATAACTACGTGGAACAGCGCCGAGTAATCGGCGGCTACTTACAGGAGAAAAAATATCGTAGCCCACAACTAATTTTCTACACATTCTAGACCAGCATGTCACATTAAGTATTGTTTTTTTGCTTTCAGGACATTCAAAACATTCATCAAGAACTCGAAGGACACCATGCTTTTCCTGGCTGTGGCTCTGGCCGCTGTTGCTGCATCTCAGCCGCCTCTCCACTTCAACGCCCACGCTCCCTGGCCTCGTGGCGAACACAGAGAAGAGGTTGCAGTGGAGTGGGAAGGCGGAAAGCGGGAATCTTTACTCTCAGCGGCATCATACAATCCTCTTGCTGCCAGACTGGCTGTCAACGCCAGCAAAGATTGCCCCATGGGGCTCAAGAAACCATCAATGGCGAGGGCACCTTTCATATCAAGGTTTTACACATCCTATATGTTATTTTCTGTACTGTAGAAGCTTTCTGCGGCTTTAAGACGCTGACAATCTTATGTATGCAATCTAATATATGCAATCTTATATTCTACATATGCGATGTCAAAGAAAATAATGTACCTATAAGTTATTTTTTTAATCTTCCTGTTCAAGAGAACGAAAACACAAACTAGAAATGAAAATTCTGTGTTCTTCATAGCCAAAAAATTAGTAATACTGAATTGTTTAGTAGAAGTTAATTTTAAAGTCATTATGCCGACGTAAAGCACATAATAGACATGGACTAAGTTTGTAAACGGAGGCTTTAGCCGAGTGTGTGATTGGGTGTGAGTCGGACAATTTCTTCTTAGTTGAAAAAAATAATATAAACAAGAAATACGATTTCTTGCAATAAATGTTAAAATATACCACTCTTAGTTACCATACATTTGTTTCGATTGTTCTTTATGGGGGGACGACCTTTAAATCTTAAACGGACGCCGTCCGTTAAGCGTAGCTTTTGGTTCCTCAGGTTGGGTTCAGTCGGTATTACGAAAAATATTGTTACAGTTCTTAACCGCAACATTAGTTACTTTCTCCAGTGGGTGGTGGGCTGAAGGCGGTGGTGAGCAAGGGGGGCTGCAGAGGACGTACACTACAATAATGGCAGTAAGCAGAAAAACAAAGAACACAGGGGCACGTAACGGCAAATGTTATAAATAAATTCGTGTTCGTTCGTTTGAACGTACAACTCTCTCAGCTCTAAATGTCAATGCCCCCTAGACACACGTGTACCTTATTAACTATAATTTGACGATGTTCGGGTAGAAGGAATTATGATATAAAAGTGAGTTAGTTGAAATGTCAAAATAATATTTCTTTTTATACCAGCATTATAATCGGCCTTTTCTGTTGTAAGAAATTGTTAATAATAGGATATTTTACGGCACAAATCATGATGGTTTAGATTTTACGGTCATCACATGTTCGGCCTATCGTAGCGAGAGAATCGTGGGGGATAGCGGTGAACGCAACAGTCGACCACTGTTTTCTCGCACAGCTGTCAAATAGCCGAGACGTCACAAGAAAATTGTTTCGAAAAATTAAGTTTAACCCTCTTATAAATTTATAATGTTATACAAAAATCGTATACTGCTCGTTTAGAATGTGGCTTTATTGCACTCATACAAATTTGCAAACTCCCTTCTATCGTCCCTCGTTTTCAAAACATGTACTCATGCAATAAAGTTTAACATAAACTAATTGCCCAATTAGTATATGTTAAACTAATTGTACCACCACTATAAAACCGTCGAATATATGAAAAATAGAATATTAGTTAATTTCAAATGTTAATTTGTTTTTTAGATTGAGATTTAATCATGTATTAATGGCAATCGCTATTCACGTATTGACTGGTGGTGGTGCAATGAGGATGGGGAGGTGAGGACTTGCGATGAGCATGGGGATGAGGACTTTACGATCGACGACAAGCATGACGACGAGGACGAAGTCAGAGATGAGGATGACGTGTGGAATGAGCAGGGGGATGAGGACGGAGCGAGAATGGGCAATAAATTAAATTCCACTCACTCAACAACATAACTATTTCCACAAAAAAGTCCTAATTCTTTACCCACACACCATCGAAATGTGCGTGGCGCTAAGCATGAAAACCGCGCGCCGCCACCTCCTGCCTCCGTGCGTTAGGTCGCCGCCCCCGCCACCGTGGGACGGCGTGTGGTGGGCGGGGCAGGGCGGCGGCGGCGCGGTGGGCGTGGTGGACCTGGGCGACGGCGAGCGCTGGCTGCGGGCGCTGCACGCCCACGCGCTCGCCCCGGCGCTGCTGTGGCGCGCGCCCTCCTCCGCCGCAGACTCGGCGCCGCCCGCCTGGCTGGAGCGCCGCGCCGCCTACGTGCTGGCCGCGCGCCGGCCCCAGCGCCTGCTGCAGTTCCTCCAGGAGGACACACGCCGCGCCGCCGTCCACGACCCCGCCCACGCGGTCAGTCAGCGCCCGCGAGCGGCGCCCCGAACACCTTACCAGGGCCAGTCCTCGCCTCCCAGTCTTTGCCTCCCAGTCTTCGCCTCCCAGTCTTCGCCTCCCAGTCTTCGCCTCCCAGTCTTCGCCTCCCAGTCTTCGCCTCCCAGTCTTTGCCTCCCAGTCTTTGCCTCCCAGTCTTTGCCTCCCAGTCTTTGCCTCCCAGTCTTTGCCTCCCAGTCTTCGCCTCCCAGTCTTCGCCTCCCAGCCCCACCAAAAAATTTGAACTCTTACAATTTTCGAAAAGTAAGTGTTTTCAATGAATATGACACCTGCACCACTCTTTTAAACCTCCGCCACCTATCCATCAACAAAATTTAATAAAAATCGATGGAGCCTTTTTAAAAAAATGAATATGTCCCAGGGCTTCATGTAAAGTATCCCCAAAATTAAAATATGGGATAAAAATTCAAGGGTCTGAGACATCAGCCAGATCGATTGGTGAAAATCGGCTGAACTGTTTAGCTGCTAGCGTTGTTGACGGGCAGACGTTTTTCCGTCATTCGATTTTTCGGTAACGAGGGCCCACAAAACATGGATTCTGTCTACACTATATGTAAGAGGAAGTTTTTCTAAATATAGCAATTCAATTTATCCACTTTTCCGTTACCAGCAGAAAAAGAGTTAATAAAAGTTTTTCTGCCGAACATTCGCCTTTTTTCGCTCAGCTATCCATTACTATCTCTCTACTCAGTAGCGAGAAAGTTGAAGGGGTAAAGTTGAATGGAATGGCGTGGGCCCGCAGAGGGTGACGGGTGGGCGCGAGCGCGGGCGCGGGCGCCCGCTGCGCCTGAGCTCGTCTGCGCCCGTGGTGCTGGGCGTGCTGGACGGCGTGCCGCCGGGCCGGGCGCCGCCGCTGGGCGAGGGGCGCGCGCTGCTGGAGGCGCTGTGGGCGCGCCACGCCTCCTTCCGCGGGCTGCTGCTGCGCCAGGACGCCGCCTCCGGACGCACGCTCGGACAGGTGAACGGCTCTCGCACTCACAAACACCAATTCTATACCTTTAAACTGTAATCCTCAATGCTTTTCGAATTGGAATCCTCAATGATGTTACAAGTGAATCCTCAAAGATTTTCGAACTCGAATTCTAAGTGTTTTCACACTCGAATTCTAAGTGTTTTCACACTCGAATTCTAAATGCTGTCACACTCGAATTCTAAATCCTGTCACACTCGAATTCTAAATACTGTCACACTCGAATTCTAAATACTGTCACACTCGAATTCTAAATGTTCACACACTCGAATTCTAAATGCCTTCACACTCGAATTCTAAATGCCTTCACACTCCAATTCCAAATGTTCTCACACTCCAATTCCAAATGTTCTCACACTCCAATTCCAAATGTTCTCACACTCGAATTCCAAATGTTCTCACACTCGAATTCTAAATGTTCTCACACTCGAATTCTAAATGTTCTCACACTCGAATTCCAAATGTTCTCACACTCGAATTCCAAATGTTCTCACACTCGAATTCCAAATGTTCTCACACTCGAATTCCAAATGTTCTCACACTCGAATTCCAAATGTTCTCACACTCGAATTCCAAATGTTCTCACACTCGAATTCTAAATGTTCTCACACTCGAATTCTAAATGTTCTCACACTCGAATTCTAAATGTTCTCACACTCGAATTCTAAATGTTCTCACACTCGAATTCTAAATGTTCTCACACTCGAATTTTAAATGTTCTCGAACTCGAATCCCAAATGTTTCCAAAGTCGAATCCCAAATGTTTCCGAACTCGAATCCCAAAAGTTTTCGAACTTCTGTCGCAAAAGGTCTCAAACTTCAATCGTAATTGCTTTTCCAAGACGAATCCTCAATGCTTTTCAAATTTGAATCCTACATTTTCTAGAGCGTGAATTATAAATGTTATCCAATATGAATCGTAAACATTTCTCTTTTCCAACTCCAATGCTTTCTCGGATATGAAACCTAAACATTTTCGTTCTCAGCAAATACTTCACTATTTTATTCGCTGGGCGTGCGCAGGTGGCCTTCCCGGCGGCGTGGGAGCACTACAGCGTGCGGTGCACGCCGGCGGGGGCGTGCGGCGCGGCGGCCGACCTGCTGGCGTGGACGCGCGCGCGCGACGCGCACGGCGCGCCCGTCGCCACCTACCGCCCGCGCGCCGAGGCGCACGTCGCGGCGCGGGTGCTGGCCGAGCTGGGCACGCGCATGCGCCTGTGCTGGGTCTCGCTGCCACCAGCCGCGCCAACGCACGTGAGTCAAGGCGCGGCGCGGAAGATCCGCCGCCGACACGGATTGCCCGCAGCGGAAGTATCGCGTCACGTGTTGCCTTATGAGCTCGTTCAGACCTGCGCGGCAGGCGAGCGTCGCGGCAGCGGATTGGCAGCGTTTAAGGCTCTCGCAGACCGACGCGGAAGATCCGCCGCCTACGCGGATTGACCGCAGCGGAAGTTTCGCGTCACGTGTTGCCTTATGAGCACGTTCAGACCTGCGCGGCAGGCGAGCGTCGCGGCGACGGATTGGCGGCATTTAATCGGCGGCGAAATTTGTATCGAAGTTAGACGCGTTTCTTCCCCTGCAGCTCGAGTTTCGTGGAAGTCCGCCAGTGTTTGGGCGTCTTCGCTCCCCTCTGGGTCGAGCGACCTTGCCAACCGTCACCAAACGCTGACTCTTAATTGACGCTCGGGTGTGAACAGTCCCGCGAATTCCGCGGCCGCGTCTCGCTCGGAACTTCCCGCGCCGGACAGGCTGCGGATCTACCGCGCCGGTCTGTGGGAGCCTGAAGGCGGAGCGACCTTGCCAACCGCCACCAAACGCTGACTCATAATTGACGCTCCGGTGTGAACGGTCCCGCGAATTCCGCGGCCGCGTCTCGCTCCGACCTTTCCGCGCCGCACCCGCTGCGGATCTACCGCGCCGGTCTGTGGGAGCCTTTAAGGACATGCGACGTCTATACTTCGGATTTCTAACGAGGAAGCTGAGTATATTATCTTCCAATTGGAATATGGCACGACTTTACACGTCTTTATCGGTCGTGGCGCTAGATCTTGCAGTACTGCTTGATACGGTGGCGATCATGCGACATCTTCGGGCGAACCAAGAAAGATGCTAAAAGTCCTGCCATATTCCATCTTCAAGATAATATCTGCAGCTGCCACATTAGAAAAATCCAAGTATAAAACCAATGGTGCTAAAACAGTACGTATTTTTTCACCCGTATTTTCGCGCAAAATTTTGCAAAAAGTACTCAGATTTTCGAAAAATTACATATGATATTTTAAAATCTATCTTTGAAAAACAGATTTCATTAAGGGAAAAAATCTCTATCTTTAATCTCTTAGTCTTAATCCTTAAAGACGACGGAAACATTTTGAACGTTTGCAAGTTTCTAAAAATCAGAGTTTTCAACGAACGAAGCATTGTTCACAAACGGACATACAGACAAACGAACAGAAGGACAGACAGACAGACAGACAGACAGACAGACAGACAGACAGACAGACAGACATAGACAGACAGACACAGACAGAAGGACAGAATTTTTGCTGTCATTAGGTTTTTCGGTTGATAAGGAGAGCAAATGATGAAAAGGGCCCATTTTCTGGGTAATAAATGAGGATTTTCTCCTCTTCACAAATCATTAAGTTGTTACATATTACAGAATTCAGTTCCGGTTCATTGGGAGAGGTATGTAGCAGGTACCTGTGGTAACAAAATTTAGAACCGGACGGAGGAAGGCTAAACACTCCTTGATTGAGACCATTCAAAACATACGTTCGTATAATCTAACTTCCCCTTTACGACAACTTGTAAATGTACTAACATCCTCCCTCCGTGATGAACCCTTAATTTCGTGCGTCACACGCACACACACATACTTCTTGACTTGATCTAAACGTTATAAGTATTTGGTAATATTTCATATAGATTTTAAAACAAAATTTAATCTCAATATTTTTTTGTTTCACAACCACTTTTTACTTGAAGCAATTTATATAAGGCCTACAAAAATGTCGTGAGAACATTCATCCTTCATGAACACCCTCACCATACGTCAGCTGTTGTTACAGTAGTGGAACCTCTCGCTGCCAAAAAAAAGATAACGTAGTTTATTAATTGCCCTTTCGACGAAGGACGTGGGCATTTTGAGCGCAGTGCGCAAGTGCATGCGCACTGCGGCTGAGCGGCAAGGTGGAAAGCGGGCGTGTGCGTCGTGTGCAGCCGCGGCGCAGGCCGGAGGAGGAGGCGGCGATGGGCGAGGAGCCGCTGGAGGCGGAGCAGCTGGCGGCGCTGCTGGCGACGGGGGCGGCGCAGCTGGCGCCGGAGCCCCTGCGCCGGCCCTCGCTCTACACCGCGCCGCTCCACATGATCCAGGTGCGCTCCTCCCTCGCCACCACACACACCCGCGCGCGCACACATACATCAACGGGCACACATACACAAACGTGCACATACACAAACGTGCACCCTACACAAACGTGCACGCATATACCAACGTGCACACAAGACATACAGTGTACTTCAATAAGGTGAACATTTATTTCAATTTTTTCTCCCTCGAAGTAAGCTAGGTTATATTACGTTTGCAAAAAGTATATATTTCCATTCCACGCATGGTTCTCTCGAATTTTACGAAGAAAAGTTTACACAGAAAATGAAATATTGTTAATTCTGATTGCATATTAATGCGCTTATTTCATAACTTTGTCATAAATGCATACACACAGAGAGAGAGGCAGAGAGAGAGAGAGGGGGGGGGAGAGCGGTTAACTCCGTCACCATGTGACGGTTCTCCATGAAAGTTCGCACATATACGTTTTCTTCACTCAGAATGTTTATGTACGGGTAATTTAGCTGTAAGACCACTAGATGGCGCTGTAAAACGAAACTAAATATTCACGTCAAATGCAACCCGCAACACTCGGCAGCATTTTTAATCGGTATCGTTAAATAAGTCCTTAACGAAGAGTCCTAGTGCATTAAAAACGAAAATTTTGTGTGTCTCAAAGAAATATTTCTCACGCCGTAATCTAAAGGATCTTCTTGGACACTATTATATTTATCCTGGTCCGGTGCTTCTCGATATTACTCCAGCTGCTCAGAGACTTAGAGAATCTGCAACAACATGTGAATGGGCGGGACAGAGTGAGGCAGAGACTGAGTTCGAGAGAAAGACGCACACAGAGACAGTCAGACAGACTGAGACAGAGAGAGCGGGAGAGACAGAGAGAGTGGGAAAGAGAGTGTGGGAGAGACAGAGTGGGGGAGACAGAGTGGGAGAGACAGAGAGAGAGTTGGGGAGACAGAGAGAGTGGGAGAGACAGAGAGAGTGGGAGAGACAGAGTGGGAGAGACAAAGAGAGTGGGAGAGACAGAGCGGGAGAGACAGAGCGGGAGAGACAGAGGGTGGGAGAGACAGAGTGGGAGAGACGGAGAGAGATGGAGAGATAGAATGGAAGAGACAGAGAAAGTGGGAGAGACGTAGAGAGGGAGAGAGACGTAGAGAGGGAGAGAGACGTAGAGAGAGAGACGTAGAGAGAGACGTAGAGAGAGAGAGACGTAGAGAGAGAGAGAGAGAGAGAGAGACGTAGAGAGAGAGAGAGAGAG
>BLKR01015081.1:0-39702 GCA_011170035.1 Teleogryllus occipitalis | reverse complement strand
AGAGAGAGAGACAGAGACGGAGAGACGGAGAGAGAGACGGAGAGAGAGACGGAGAGAGAGAGACGGAGAGAGAGACGGAGAGAGAGACGCAGAGAGAGACGCAGAGAGAGACGCAGAGAGAGACGCAGAGAGAGACGCAGAGAGAGACGCAGAGAGAGACGCAGAGAGAGACGCAGAGAGAGACGCAGAGAGAGACGCAGAGAGAGACGGAGAGAGAGACGCAGAGAGAGACGCAGAGAGAGACGCAGAGAGAGACGCAGAGAGAGACGCAGAGAGAGACGCAGAGAGAGACGCAGAGAGAGACGCAGAGAGAGACGCAGAGAGAGACGCAGAGAGAGAGACAGAGAGAGAGACAGAGAGACAGAGAGAGAGACAGAGACGGAGAGACAGAGAGAGAGACAGAGACGGAGAGACGGAGAGAGAGACGGAGAGAGAGACGGAGAGAATTAATCTTATTATATAAGGGCATCTTGTTATATATACCATACATATATATAATCTTATTATTATATCTTATTATATTTAATCTATATACATCTTATGCATATTAATCTATATTAATCTACATATTATAATATAAGAGAGAGAGACGTAGAGAGAGAGAGACGTAGAGAGAGAGACGTAGAGAGAGAGAGACGTAGAGAGAGATAGAGCGAGGGAGAGACGGAGAGAGAGGGAGGGAGGGAGAGAGAGGGAGGGAGGGAGACGGAGCGAGACGAAGGGGTGTGCGCAGGGCACGGGCCGCGTGGCGCGGCAGGTGCTGGCGGTGCCGGCGGCGCGGCGGCTGGGTGCGTGGGCGCGCGTGCGGCGTGCGTTCGGCGCGGGCGCGTGGGCGGCGCTGGGCGGCGCGGCGGCGGCGCTGGCGCTCGCGTTTCGCGCCTTCCGAGCGCGTGGGCGTGGCCCCCGCCTGCCCCTCGCCGCCGCCCTCGCCGTCGCCTGCCTCGTCGTGGACGCCGCCTTCAGGGTGAGTCAACGTCCCCTCCTTCAGCTCTCACTTCCCCTCCAAATCCAGGATGGAGTGTACACGCGCAAGCTGAAGCGGCGCGAGGCGGGGAAGTTTTCATTTTGTGTTGTGTTATTAAATCATTTGTTTATGTATTGCATTTTGCAAGAATGTGAAATAAATCAAGAAATTTCTGTAATATAAGAACTCTCGCTTCACTCACTTCCAGACAGGTTAACAGACAATAATATTTGTCTGTTCAACCACCTGACCTGAATATAGAAAGTTAATGCCTCTATATCGTTCTTAAGTAAACATAATTAAAATATCAAGATACTTGCGATTCAAAAAGTTTAATTTTACATTCAGTGGAACATTTTACATGTGACGGAAGTATTATTTCACTTTAATGGCTCCTTTATTTGCTTCAGTACAGGAAATGGGAATTAATACAGGTAAATTTCTGACAATCAATGTTAAGTAAGTGCTCCCGAAGACTGTCATAGGCAAGGTACCCAGTGACGTACCGCTGCTCCGGAGAAATTTGTACCATTCCTACTTTTAAAATGTTGCGCCAACTTCTCTCGATGCAGTGCCTGCGAGCTTTAGTAAGCTTGTTACTTTGCCCGCGATCTTGACATGCATGCACAACTATCATCAACTCCCAAGTACGTTAGCATAGTGGGAAGGAACACGCTTTATGAGAAGAGGGAAATTTTACATTAAACTCGTTTCTATTAAGGCTCTTCAATTTCTGCTTGTGTTTGTCTTTCAATTGATTTGTGATTTGCGTGGTTGTTTCTCCCTCAGGGGCGCCTCTACAGATTCATCTCTCGCCGGGAGCGCTACCCGGAGATAGACACTTTCCAGCAGCTGGCAGATGCGCACCTGCCCATATTCACCACCAGCATGGACCAGGTAGATTTCTAAGAATTTTGTTTAAGCATCCGAGAGTACATTTTACTAACTGCTAGAGCATGTAGAGGAGTCAGAAATAATCACTGTTGGCAACGAATATGTACAGAGGAAACTTGCTTGAGGCGTTATGTGCTATTTGTGTGCATTATTACCTGATTCTGACTCTTAGGCAAGCACGTGTGCAAAGGTATTCGCTAGGCACAGGAAATCTCCTTACCTGCGCCAGGACGTGTCTTGCCGCACATCTGTGCATAAGGAGTTGCCTAGGAATCAGGAGAAAAAATCACTTTAACTCCGATATGTGAAATTTCCCCCTCTACAGGTATGTTCACTGGCAAAAAGTGATCATTGTCGATCCATCTACGTGGCTTAGAACGTAATATTTAATCCAAGACGACTGTGTATTAGTATATCCGCTTGATACCCGCTGTATTACGGATATTAAGACGAATAAAACCACTAAGCAGTATAGATGAGCTTATGGCATGGATAGCCATTCCCTGATTATAACTGCTTCAAATATGACCCATTTTATTCGTAATAACTTTTAATAAGAAATATTTAATAAATTATACGTTGCATTAACATTATTGAAGTTCCTATTATTACAAATGAGAAATTATACGAATTATATCGATTACAAAACATGTGTGAAAATAATTTGAAAAATAATATTTACGTCATATATAGGCCTGAATTCAAAAAAATAATACTAACTGTAAAAGCGGATTTCCGTAACGCCGCGACTTTGTTAAAAAAAGCTGAACCATATCACACCACGTGGTTACTTGAGGATAATTCGAACATGCTATTCTCCGGGACCTCACCACTACTAAGATAACCTATGATTATCTTCGATTTACAGGATGGATCAGAATGTATGGTACCGGCTTTTAAAACACGCGGGTGGCGCGAAAATCATTGCTCTTCCTAAATGAGCATGCAGTGGAAATCCCACTTGGCGGAGTTTCGCAATTGACATTAGTGATATCGGTAGGCTTCTCATGCTTACTTAGAGCTTGGCAGATATGTGAACCCAAACACGACCAGTGGCAATGACAATGCGTGAAGAAATAAAGGAAGTAATCTCCGTCAACTTAATATATTTATTTAGCTAGCTGGCTATCGACGGCTTTGCCGTCATCATCAGTCTAGCTGCTTTCTAGCTGCTCAATATGCAAATGTCGGAGGACTGTGCATATAAACAGTCTTCCGACTTTTGTCGAAAGCAGCTAGACTGATGATGACGGCAAAGCCGTCGAAAGCCGATTAAAATATTTTAAGTTCACGGAGATGACTTCCTTTATTTTTTCATGTAATTACGTCAAAAACACCACATCAAAATTCCCACAATGACAATGCGATATTAAAGTTTGTTTTTTTCCCTACTGGTGACTTTAGGCTACGGAAACTGATGAGACAGCCATGTGGTTTTGATGTATCCTTGGATTCGGCGAATCACGTTATGACAAACACTCCACATACAGTCTTTGAGCGAATTTGTGCTCGCTGCAAAGGATCAGTGGCAACATCCGTCGCCGCCGACATGTGTGGTGCAGCGCATGCAAGTATGACGGTGTGTAAGGCGAAAAGAGGATAGAAGGGAGAGAATGACGGAATATTGCTCGATCCGTGACCGGTTTCAGATTAAAGTTCTCCGGCATTCGCCTAATATTTTTCGCATTAACTGATCAGAGATGCCAGACGCTAAAATTATCGTTCAAACTGTGTTTGAATTCGATCCAGCTAGTCCAAGTACTCCCAAACAACGACTCGGTACAGGCGACGAATGTTACCACTGATCCATTGCAGCGGGTTCAAATCCGCTCAAAGAGCGAGTGTGGAGCGTTTGTCATAACGTGACTCGCCGAATCCATATTTGGTAGTCCATGACGCGGCCTTGGTGGGGGGGGGGGCAGGAAGTGTGACTCGGCGCACAGCAATTGGTTGACAGCACCGAAGACGTGCGCCCGTCAATTGTTAATGTTACCACCAGAAAGGGGGTGGAGTTAAAAATGTCACACTGGTAACTCCGTTAATTTGAGATATCTCACCATATGTTGATAGTCACACGCGATCATATTTAACACATCTGCATGTTCTAGAAGTCAATGACATTTATTATGAAGTTCCAGTGGCTGAAAAAGTTGAAAGTATGCTTGGGACTTAGTTTTCAAAAATGGAAAATACATCAAAACTACTGAAAGTCTCGTAATAAGTCTGAAATTGCCAAAGTATATAGAGGTGTCAAAAATTAATGTTTACTAATGCAGAACAAGTGGAAAGAAATTTCAATAAGCAATACAATATTTTACCCCGATTGTTAGGCAACAGTTCGGACACGTGATACGTTGGGATACGGAAGGACACGTTGTGACACGTTGTGACACGTTGGGATACGTAAGGACACATTGTGGCACGTTGGGATACGTAAGGACGCAGCCAAAGAGATTCCGTGTACCTGCCGAACACCATGAGAGAGGAGTTGCCCAACAATTAGAAGCAATTGTTGCAAGTGTAACTTTACTCTTCCAAAACTACAACAAAAAGTTTCTGGGGAATAAGTAAGCATCTTCGACCCTTGTACGTGGCGTGACCCCTCTGGCTGCTTTGATGATGTAACTGTTAACAAATCGGGCTGTTGTACTCAATTTTGCGGGTTCAAGCCCGGTCAAAGACGTGGATTTTACAGGGCGAAAAAAATCTTCGTATGACTTCCCTAATATGGAGAAGTAAATCCGGCTCTCCAATGTTGTAGATTCACTGTATCCAAAATATCCCCTGAAATAAGCCTCTGGGCTAAATTTAAATCGCCTGTTTCGTCGCCCGAGTGATACCTCCGCTAGATGGTGAAAGGAGCGTAGCAAAATTTTCGTGATCAAAGCAGGTCTTGGCCTCGACACGTAACAAAGTCTTCCACAGACCGGCGCGGAACATCCGTTGCCTTCGCGAAACGTCCGCAACGGAAATTTTGCGACACCTATTGGTCTATGAACAGGATCAGACCTGCCCGGCTGTCAAGTGGTGTGGCAGCGAATTGGCAGGGTTTTATTCCCTGCAGATTTCCATTTGCAGCCGGACGCATTTTGTCCGCTGCCGCTCCAGTTTCGCTGTGGAAACCAAGGCAAAGACTCGTCAGATCTCGAATATTTCATCTCGCCAGTGAATCTGACACGTTAGAACGATCAGAAAAAATATTTATAATCGTGTTCAGTAATTTAATTAATTTTAAATAACATTAAACTTCGATTTTAAAAATGTTTTGTTCTTAATTTTTTTATTTCACTAATGAAAATGTTCAATAGATTTTCACTTCTAATAATGAAATAATAGATTTTAATTCAAATAATTTGAATAATAGAATAGAATAGAACAGAATAACTGAGTAATAAAAATAATATAATCTGTGTGTGTGTGTGTGTGTGTGTGTACACAATAACAAGTTGTTCAAAATTTTATCAAAACAGACAATGGTCATTCTAGTGAATTAAATAATTACTCATCCTTTACGGCATCAAGGTGTGAAATTCTCCGTACTTTTTTCCTTTTCAGGTCAAAATCATGGACCCCTTTCCTACGTTTTCTAAAGACATATTAACAATGAGGGAAAATTGTAAATAAAGAAGAAAAAACACTTAACATATTGCTGTGCTCAGGAAACATACTATGAATAACTTGGCATTTCCATCCCGGCATGAATAGAAGCGAGCGCCTCTTCTTTGTTTGATGAAAACTGTCACCAAACGCTCCAGTGTGAACGTCTAGCTCGGAACTTTCCGCGCCGCACCCACTGCGGATCTACCGCGCCGGTCTGTGGGAACCTTAACGCAGATAGGCGCGTTTCTTCCGCTGCAGCTCGAGTTTCGTGGAAGTCCGCCCGTGTTCGGGAGTCTTCGCTCCCCTCTGGTTCGAGCGACCTTGCCAACCGTCACCAATCGCTGACTCATAACTGACGCTCCGGTATGAAGAGATCCGCGAATTCCGCTGCCGCGTCTAGCGCGGAACTTTCCGCGCCGCACCCGCTGCGGATCTACCGCGCCGGTCTGTGGAGCCTTAACTCGGAACTTTCCGCGCCGCACCCGCTGCGGATCTACCTGTGGGAGCCTTAAAGCATACCTGAACTGAATGACATGCCCCGGCACAGGTGCCCGGGGCGCAGGACGCGGTGCTGGCCGAGACGTACCGCGGCGCGGAGCTGCGCGCGCGGCGGCGGGCGTACGCGGAGACGCGGCTGGTGGGCGTCGTGTTCGACGAGGAGCGCCAGGCGGTGCCGCTGTGGGACAACGTGTGGCTGGGCCGCCGCTCCAACATCTTCCTCGGGCGGCGCGTGCACGTCATGCGCGACTGGGAGGAGCGCTCCTTCGCGGCGTGGCACGCCACCAGGTGAGGCTTTCCTTTTAGTCAACGCTCGTGAATCCCATTGCGAAACGGTCATTACCTCGATGCTAATAGCACGCGCGCAATTAAAAACCCACACCTACCAATCGGGATTCAGAAAAGGAGGCAAATCGTTTAATTAAGAAACTATAACGCGGACGTAGCCACGGTATTTCCAGTCGGCCATGAAATATGAACAAAAATACACATAACATATTACATAACTACATGTAGACAACGAATGAATAAAACTTAATTGGCGAAGTAAACGTTAAGCTAGTTGAGTATACAATAAACTATTTAACGTGAATAATTTGAACGTTTTACATGTAAAACATTTGGTCTTAGGATTACAGATGTAAGTAATGAAAACGTCAGTTGTGTTTAGCATTTCTAAAATGTACGTTAGAGCAAATATGTGGCAGAAGTGGTTACTTCCCTCCCCCCATTATATACATGTTGTATTGTCTCTCATACCTGTCTTCACTTTTCGTGGAAAGTAATGTATTCATGATTTTGTCAGCTTCTTCTAATATTTTATCCACAATATATTAAGTACCTTCCATTTGCAAATATTTCGTGGAAATAAAAATAATGCAAGAACCACTTAAATAGATAGTTTTCAGAAGCAATACTACGTCGTGAAATGTACGCCTCTGATGAAAAAGATGTGCTTGAATTTCTAAAAATTTAAATTATTCTTAAATGGAAAAGAAAACAATATTGACCGTGACATGTGTATAAAGGGGTATAATTACACACGTGGTATACAAGAAAACTCGCACCTATCGTCGCTCGTCTTCTTGAACATTCCATTCATGCAATTATATCCCTCTTTATCCACTCGTTTCGTTATTTACTATTTTTTTCAATTAATGATTGTTCGATGAACTTCAATAAATTAACTTTAGGTTCCCTTGAACATGAACAATAAAATAACTAAAACTGTAACTACATAAATACCTCATTGATGTGAGTATACCATACTTTTATTTTTCATAATTTTCGATTTCCATTTCTTAATCCTTCTCCAAGTCAATTCGTCGGTAGTCACTTATTCCCACCTAATACCTACATTAGAATTAAAACAAATCACATTGGTAGTAATTCCTTCTTTATTACTCCATCTGACGAAATCTAATAAAACGTATATTCTAAAATGAGATACGTCCCAAATCATTGCTGTGTTCAATCGCTAGCATAAGTATTCGACGTCTAATATTCATCTTCCCTTTCAGTCACCAACACACATGTCTTGAAACAAAATAGTAACAATACTAGTAATATTTACAATTGATGTTCGTCAACAAAAATTTGTCCACTGTTTCATATATACGTAAATAGGTATATTACTTATTTATTTTCCACTCCAAGCTCTAATGTATTTTAATGATTTGCCGTACCACCAAACTTACGTTGACTTTCCTCTTGAATTACTTGGCATACCTTACAAGATTCAATTAAAAAACATTTTTACATACAAGTTTTCAATCCAAAACCACATTTTCACATGATTACATTCTTAAACCTTTGTCATTGCTGAAATGACGTCTTCCATTCCCTGACAATGTTGTGAACCGCACCTTAGGTGACACAAAAGCACACTGGGCAAGCACGCACGATCGGCACAGACCTCACGCGGCCTATTTGGCAAGATAATCTCTACCATGAATGCAGATCGCACTTAGTAGGTAATTTCGTAAGAAAAATCCTGGAATGTTCAAACAGATGGCCGAGGGTGCCCTCCGATGTGTTCGCACAAATTTAAGGCAGTGATTTCAAAGTTGTTGCGTGGGTGGCATCACACGTTCCCGTTCACTGCCTCGCCACAAGAGAAGAATAGTGAAATATTCTCCGTCAAAGATATGTTTAAGCGAAACTTTTATCAATTTGTTTGCTGTTAGTATATTTATTTTTCTGTGCTCATCCTCTTTCTCAGGTGCGACTACACAAAGTTAATCAAATCTATGTAGGAGCAGAGACGTTCTAGCGCCATCAACCAACGCTTTTATATTAATTCTTGTGCTTCTAATATTCTTGTGATATATTTTTGTGTTATCTGCTTGTTTATTTGATTACAGGAAAACGGTTCACACGAGTACTAATATTTTTACACAGGAAAACTTCCAACCGTCATAAAATTATTTTATCGCTTCTAATGATCACGCTGCTGGAGTTTTCGACAGCACAACCCTAGGAAAATTCCGTCACGTATTTCTGCGAGTTTCCTTCCATGCCATTTTTAACGCTGCTAAGCTCAGAGCATGACACTAGCGCAAGGCTTGTAATTAAAACCTCGACATCCCTGGTGTGAGCTGTGTCGCCTGTTGCAGCAACTGGCCGTGGGCGGACTCCGTCAACGCGTTCGCGCTGCGCCTGACGGAAGCCGGGCTGCTGGCGCGCTGGCGAGAGGAGTTCGCCGAGCAGCAGGAGCGGCGGGAGCTGGCGGCGTACCGCGTCTCGCCGCGCCGCAAAGCGCGCCTCCTCGCCGCGCGCCGCGACGCCACCCCGGCGCCCCTCGCCCTGAGCGACGTGGCGGAGTACGTGCTGCTGCTGGCGGCCGGCCTCACCCTCGCCCTGTGCGCCTTCGCCGCCGAGACCAACTGCTGCCCTCGCCGCGGGGCCGTCGGCGCAGGCGATAGCAGCGACTCCGAGGACGACGGGCGACGCGCGAACCGAACGCGCGGCCACCGCCAGTCGCACGTCGTGCACGTGGAGCCCGTCCCGCCCATCACCGTCTCCCCCCCGGAAGAGCCTCCCCCGTTCAGAGCGGGCTCGCGCCCGGACGCAGTTGGCAGCGCACTCAGCCCCGGCGCCGTGTACAGCCCGCGTCGTCATTCGTGCTCCGGGCTGGCCGACGTCGATGTGTCGAGCACGCACGCAGGTTTCGCGACCGCTCCCGACGCGTCGCACGTACCCCAGTTCCGGAGGCGGTCGTGTCCGGAAGAGGCTACCGCGGCTCCGTGGGAGAAGGATGTTCATCTCACAATGGCAGATGGGCCACCGCCTGCTTTCAGATGCGGTCCAGAGCCTGAGTTCACTGATTTACTTGCACAGAACGCAGTGGATCTTGCAGCAAGCCGTGGAATATCCACTGGATACAATGGTCACTCAGAACCTAATGATAAAGATTACCCACGAGGTGATAAAGTTGGGAGCGGTGACTCGAGTTCACCATCTCAGGATACAAATCCTCGCATAGTCATCAACTCACCGTCAGGCGTCAGAGAGATACAATCCACAGATAACGCATTGCCAAATACAGCATCATTGTCACGAACTGCTGGGGCAACGGCGTCATTATTTGGGTCTACTGTCTCCCTCACCTCAACTTCTGACGTACAGAAAACTTTATTTCACATTTCGGATTTTAATAACTTCACTAGCAGCAAGACGAATCCAGAAACAGATGAAACTTTGCAACTAGATGTAACAAATTTATCCTTATTTGGTTCCCACGTTTCGCTGACGTCGATTACAACTACATTTTGCTTACAAGATCAAGGTTTAGGTCTTGATAGCGATGCCTCAAATGATACGAGGTTTCCTAAAACAGATGACAGCGTTACACAAGCAACTGGATTGGATTCAGATGTTCCCACTCTCTCCGTATTTGGCTCCAATGACTCCCTCGCATCGCCCAGCGACGCACAGTGTGTGGTGGGGCAGATACCGAGTCTAGGAATCGCTTCTGCATCTGCAACGAGTCTGTTCATGGCCTCAATCCCAGCTGGACGGGTGTCAGATTTAACACATTCGGATAGATGCTTCACCATATTTCATCCAGTTTCCACTGACTATGGGCTGCAGAAGAAGTCGAAGAGCTCTGAAGCAACGGAAGTCACTGTCTCAGCACCATCGTCCAACGGAGGACTGGGAACCGACAGTAGGCGAAATTCCAAAACTAAGAGACGGCGCAGTTGTTTTTAGTTTCTGTAGCTTCATGAGAAATTGGCCAACAATATGGTTGATAATACTGTTTTGCAAGTATAAACCACAAAACACAATAGATCTGTAGAAAATAAGCGTATGGTGGTGTTAAGGTATTTCAAGATTAGAAACAGTTTATAATTTACACTGTTAAGATTCATTTCGAGGTTGCTCCATCCAACAAGAGCTGAGGTTTCATTGATGTATGTATATTTAGTGTGATGTAATAAATGTTTTTATCTCTAACCTCAGTCTCAGAAACATACACTACAAACTTTTTCAACGGATATTACTACGATTCATGGAAATTGGAAAATGCAACACTATATACTTTATACTCTTATGTTGAAATATTGTAATTGATAGTTCATTATGTTTATTTGCTCGTCTTCAAAGAATGCTTTTCCATTGACATATAAACACATTTACATTTGATTTAGCACGTACTAATTCAAGAAGAAATTGAATTACTATTTCTAGACAAAAATATATTTAAAATATTTAAAACATTATATGTGGAATTTAAATAAAATGTATATGTTTATTCTTAATCTCTTTTCATTGTTCCCAAATAAAATGATTGTAAAAGAACGAATCTTCTTTCAAAGATTCCAAACTTTTCCGTTTTTCAATCCACTAAAGTTTGTTCGTATTCTATCTTGCTTTATTGAGAAATCGAAACCTAATGGGCAACAATATATGTGTTTAATATATTTCAGAATTGAATACCTCAGGGCAAAAAGGTTGTAACCCAAATATTGAAACCAGCACCCAGCACTGTGGAAAATGAATTGTAACTATATTGGAGTGAGTCCCTACCAAGACAATGTTGGCTAATTAAACTTCACGTTAATTAATAAACGTTATTTTATTTCAACAAATGAGCAATTTCCATTGATATTAGGTTGCAATTAGTTTTAAGGAAGCTGCTAAGGCCAATGCTTTTAGCATGCTCCAAACTTTTGCCCAGAGATATTCAATTACAGTTCATTAGCCAGGAAATTATAAGGGTGAATTCCGAAGTTATGTCTTCGAAAATGCAGCTTAAAGCGAGAACTAAGATACCACGTCAATCGTTGAGACGCTTACAACATTGTGCATTACGTTATAACCCCGATACTCAGAGCATTTCTGTCAATTTACCTACTAAGAAGGAAACATTTGGCGGAATTTTGGATAAGTTGTAAGGGACGAAGAAATATATCTTGGGTGTTGTTTTCGTTTCTGCAGACAAACATTGACAAAACTAGAACCTTCGAAAAGTGGAGGTGAAAATGGGTGATTTTATTGTTTTAAATAGTAACACACATACTAAAGTATGTTACCAAGAAAAATCACAAAACCAATTGAGTTTTTTTTTGTATTCGCTATTTTCTAAAAGTCAAATCAACTTTTCCGATTTCAAGAATCTTTAAAACACGTTTTCTATTCAAAAGTATAAACCGGTGTCTTTGCACTGATGTGTAACTTTTCTAATTCCAACCTATGTATGAGATCGTTTAAATCATATTTTTTCACATTTCTCAATTTTCCAGTCCAGAATTCTAAAGGAAAAAATTGGAAGTCACCTTGGGAAAATGTAACAGCGTTTCTGAAATTGTACCATTTTGAGTTCATTCACAAACTATTAAAATTTCAAAAACTTTGAGATAATTTGAAGCATTTGTTTTCACACATCCCTTAAATTATGAAACATACCCTGTCATGTAAATATTATTAATGTGCGGGATAGTTTAAACAATCCTAACGAGTAATTGTTAAATTTTAAAAATTAGAACTGTTTTTAACAATAAATTGTTTAGGCATTTTTGAAAATTGTGACTATTCACTCACTATTCACTCAAATATTCCATGAATTCTGAAATAAATGTTCCAGACATTATTTAAATATCTAATTTTAAAGAACAGATTTCATTAAAAAAGGGGTCTGTGGTGGGAGGGGTTTAATGGTCTGGAGTGGGAGGGCCAATAAGGTGGGAGGGATCTAAACACATTGAATGTTTGCAATTTCCAAAATTTAAAGGAAGTTGGATAATGAAGGTCCTATGGAAACTACGTGATTTTTATCAGCATATTCACCCTCAAATTTGGTTTAAAAGGGAGACCATTTAACTCTGTTGAGCATCTCCATTTTTCTAAACTTAACTTTATGACAGTAAATACTCGTACATTGCTAATCTTGAGCACTGACTCTCTCTCTCTCTGAGTGTGTGTGTGTGTACACACTCAAACACACACACACATATACACATATATACATACATACGTAGAGAGAGACAGAGAGAGAGAGATTTCTCGTGACTTTTTTCATTTTTTCAGTATTTCAATGACATGGAAAAATTTAATTACGCAAATAGTACAGAAGCGGGTCTATACCGCGCACGCAGTAGAGAGAAAGTAATGTAATGCTGCGCGCAAAAACGGCGAGTTTTCGGCAGAAAAATTCTTATTACAGAGTCTTGGTAACGAATATGTGGATAAATCCTGTTGCTGAATTAAGCAAAAAATTCTGTAAAACGCGGTGTAGCCAGAATTGATGTTCAGTTCAATTTGTGGAGCCTTGAAAAATTGAATGACGGCAAACGTGTGTCTGTCCGTCGTCTGTGAACAACGCTAGTGGCTAAACAGTTCAGTCGCTATTCTCCAAAACTGATATTCCCCAATCGATTTGGCTGATGTCGCGGACCCTTGAATTTGAAACCGATATTTGAATTTTGAGGGAAAATAATGACTCCAAGGTTTTATATTAAAGTTTGTTGTTGCATAGTATGAAAGGAGTTTAAGACAATGGTACATGTCTCATTTTGGTTGAAATCTCTGATTTTTCGAATATTACAAAACTCCAATTTTTTTCGGTGTCTTCCTACAACTACAATTATGAAGATAATTTTTTTCCTTCATTAAATCTGTTCCTTACATATATATTTTGAAATAAGGTCATGTACAATATTTCAAAAGTATGAGTACTTTTCACGTACGTTTGCGTGAAAGTGCGGGCGAGAAAGTACCTGCTGTTTTAGCATCACTATTTATTTTAAAAATTTCATTGTGCATTCGACAACACATGATCCATAGTTTATTTCACTTTTATGAAAAAGGAGCACCCACATTTGTGAAAATAATTTTGTAGAACATCGAAAAATTCTCTCGGCGACCAAATTATCTGAAAAGTGGATCGCAATCACAGAGTTTAGTGCAAACAAAGGGAAGTGGCTACACGATAAAACATACGATAATGAGAGCGGAGGAGATGGTAGAGGAGAAGGATCCAATTTAAGGAGTGGACAACGATTATGTGGACGCAGTCCAACTAAGGAGGTCGATCCATTCAGCTGGTGGGGGAACTGATGCAGCACTTCGCAAGCGTTACTGGCGTCACAGCGTGAGTAGATCAAGTTCACTCAAGATTAACTTCCAATTCAGATACAAAAAGGATGCTCTGAAATAGATTTATCCATGATTGTGACCTTGAATTCGATTACAGAAGTCATACGAAAATTTTTAGACGTTTCATTACGAAACATGGGTTGTTTGAAGTATTTCTTTCCTTAAATGTAAAAGAAAAATGAACAATTTAATGTAATAAAAATACTAATACTAATACTAATACTAATACTAATAATACTAATAATACTACTACTACTAATAATAATAATAATAATAATAATAATAAAAACAACAACAAAAATGTCTGACAACTTCAACTGTTTGATAACTCCCCAATCTAGAATTTTTAAAAGGCGCATTACGATACTTACAAATCATTCTCACACTGTCATTCGGTCAATTGTTTATTCAGTCATTTAACTCCGTTACTTGGTTCAAACGCAATGAAGGAGGAAATAAAACTGACAGTGCTCCCGCTAAAAACAAAATGTACCTCTGTTGCTTGACACTGTCAGACAATTAAGAATTTAAAACGTCGTCAGACTTGCGACATTTTGTTTGCTTCGAGCGAGTTTTAGCCGATTCGTGAGTAGTGTGAAATAGGTTGCTTTTGTTAAGCTGAGAGACACTCTTCAGTACCTAGTTCCTTCCAATACCATGTAAGCATTGCATGTCATATTCAAGGAATTTGATGTGCCCTGCCGACTTGATTTACCCTGGTGTCCTTCGCATCGGCTGGAAGAATACGGATGCATACGCCCGTTTCAAGCTGTTTCACATGTGGTATGCGCTTCGATAAATCAGTTTCGGCAATTCCGCATCTGCGAGGATGTCTCATTGTGCAGATATGCTCATGAGCAGTGATAATGCATGCGGACATTTTTTGTCATCGTCACATATAGTATTCTGCTGTTTCATTCATAATCTTGGATGTAAATTATTTAGTCAGTTTAGTGATAATAAAGTTCATTAGTTAAATTAATGAAGACTTAATTAATCAATTATTATCATTATAGATTTTCATATCTGTTAATTTTATGATATGACGCTTTCTTCAATACTTTATGAAGTATTTTAATAGAATATTTCTATTTCAATCCGTGTTGCGCTGAGCAACGTGAAAGCAATGCATGCTATTAGAGAACGACTTTGGAAAGTAGAATTTCTTAGAGAACTTTATTTTTTACTCCTATCAGTTACAAACAACAATGAATTTAAAATGATTTCATTTATTAAATTACTGTAAATTAACTTTTTCATCATTCACATGGTTCCCACTTCAAAAACCTAAAGTTGTCGAATTTTCTCATCATTTTCTCTCACAATAGTAAAATGCACCTGACTTAGTGAATATTACAAATGAATGCTTCAGGCCAGATATTGCGCACAAAACCAGTCAAGGATTTCTCTTAAAATAATATAGGCATCTACTTCTTTTTTTGGTTATTTAAGGTCGCATCAACATCTATGTCAAAGGACGAACACAAATTCAACCCTGCCCGAGGCGGGACTTGAACCCGCGACCCATCGGTCCGAGATCCCTACGACACTAAATAAATAAATAAATAAATAAATAAATACAATTCAAACAAAAAAATTCCGGGTCAATGACCCCCATCTCGATCAGGTTTTTGTCCAGTTTCCCTGATCCATTGAGCAAATGCTGAGATGGCCCCTTGATTTGCTTCTGGACGTAAATGTAGCTTCACTATGCGCACGTTTTGTTGAACTTTCCTTTGCTTGTAGTGGTAGTAGAGCTTAGGGTGAGTTTCTATTTTGTTAACAATACAGAAAAATCAAGTCTGTTCGTTTCTTTACCGTTAAAAATAAGTTTTCTATAATTTGGCAACGAAAATATCTAGTTTTCGAAATGTTAATCTCTCGCTTTTTTAAATTTGTTATTATTATTATTATTATTATTATTATTATTATCATCATCATAAATCTTTCAACTATTATAGTTAAGTTGTTGGGAAGGGATTCTGAAACTCAAGAAAGCGTGCGCAGATGATTTTCTCCCCCATACGTCACATACAGTTTTTTACTGTTTTTGACTAAATAAATAAATAAATAAATAAATAAATAAACACTACTGCCTTAGCGATGTCGGCCACCGGGCCTCGAAAGGAGATTTCTGAGCGGAACCATTTGGATGGCGCGCACTCGGCGTGGCGGCGCGGGTTTCGGCCTCGCGGGTTCGGCGTGGGCCGCCTCCGGAACCTAACGAGTGATGGCAAATTTTACCAAAACATCGATACATCGATGTTTTGATACTTCGTTAAAGGGTTTTCGATGTCGATGAAAACATCGACGAGAAAACATCGATATTTTGCTATCGATTATGTGTTTCACTGTCCATTCAGGCAATGACACGTCTGGCGATAACACACATTAATAACACGACCAACTCCCAAACTTCCTCACACTGCACAGGCGAAATGTGCAGCGAGATAAAGAGGATGACGCAACGATATTGCTGGGGAATGCTGCTACTCCACAACGTACTTAAAAAATTTTTAAAAAAGACATCGATTTTTTGCAACAAAACATCGATGTGAAGAAAACATCGAAAGCAAAATATCGATGTTAATGTATCGATGTTTCTGGTGAAAAACATCGATGTTTTTTTGCCATCCCTAAGCCTAAGGCGAGAAGCGAGTCACGGGCGTGAAGTCGCTTCCACTGCAAAAGCGGGTTGCTAGGGCTGGCACGAAGTTCAGGAGTCAGCCAAGGCCTTTGAACTCCCCATGAAAATCTGAGACAAAGCTAGAGGGTGCTACTATAGGAAGCGCTAGTGGCGATGAAGACAGTCGCAGGTAGGGCTGGCCAACTGCACATAAAAATGGGTTAATTTGCGAGAAATAGGAAAAGAGTCTTCAGTCATATCTCAGTTATTAATAAAATAGGCAAATAAGAAACCGCTGAAGAAAGCGCGAACATCGGCTCTATTTTTTGTAACATTACGCGCCAACGTGCGAATCACAAACCCAGGCATCAGCCACGCACGTTTTAAGTCTCGTTGGCAGCAGTTCGTGATTTAGTTCCTGCAAGAAAGTGATAGAGGAGAGCGAGCCACTGCAATAGTCTGCACCACGTTATATGGCAGTTGAAAGGCCATGGAGTCAACTCGGCAATGTGCACGGCAGTTAACACGGGAGTCTGGAGTCAACTTAATTTTGAAGTAATAATGAACACAACAATCATGATTCTCCAGGTGGTCAGTGCTCATCCCAGTGATGCCAACTTACAGTCCTAAAATTACGAAACTTGTCCTACCAAGTGTTGTTTCTCCAGACCACTTTGTCTCTTTACTTACTGAATGACCTACGTAATAATAATCGCATTAACTCTATATTTATGGCTAATACATACACGACTTTTTAATTACACTGCACTTTATTTCTTTTTCTACTTCTCTATTGCACTACACTTCACAACACGTCACCACACTTCAATACAAATACTACTTTGAATATAATTACAATCAATATAGTTCAATATATTCAAACATTTACACACAATTATATTCAAGTGCTAATAACTTTCGGAGAATAAATGATGTAAAGTGTAACACAATGTTTATTTACTGAACATGACACAAAACGTAATAATTTATGGTACAAGAGAGTAAAATAGGATAATATTCTGGCGTGTTTGACGAGTGCCGAAGTTTGGCTTCCGAAGAGGACAATTTTCACGACCGAATAATAAATTTTTACTCTTGAGTACTATTCATTTTTTATCCATTACTATATTTCTTCACATTTTGTCATATATTTAGAAATCATTGTGGCTCCAGTTGCACGGTAGTCACAATTTCATTGTTTGTAGTTCTGCACATAAATAAAGTGTCTTGATTGTGTCCTTTGATGAACTAATATTTTAGAAAATAATAAATTAAGCAATGAAATTAAATGTTTCAATTAATTGGTAAATAAAATATTTTATGTTATTAGAGCTGAAATAAATGACGGTTTAGACAGTAATGGATAATAGTATATTATGAAACGAAAGATACGCAGAAGAAAGATACAAAAATGTTGAATTATTTGGTATGAATGAACTTCAAATCTTGCTCGTTATCTGGTAGATTTTATTTCAAAATCAGTTTAATGTACCATAACAAAAACCATGTGAACTTTTCCGTACCTAAAATTCAACATTTTATGCAGACCTGTAATCACCACGCAATTTAACCTATCTAATCGTTCCGCAACCTGTTGGGTTGCTAACAAGATTCACTCACAAATATGAAAATGTACATTATCTTATCTTTGTATTCTCGGCGCTTTGGACCTCGTACATGACACGATAAAAATGTTATGTATTCTTTACAGCGAAGGGTAACTTGAGCAGGGTGTAATAAAATTCACTTACTACCAGAAATATGCGAACCGTAAAGAAAATGACAATGTATTTCTGTGTTAAGTGTGGTATTTTATGATCGTGTGTGATGGCGTCATTTTCGAGATACTTAAGGGGCAAAGAGGAGCAAAACAATGATATTTGCTCCAATTGTACATCACAATTAAATCGCTTACTTAGTTAACTTTTCAGGATCTCAAAGATTTACCGTTATAAGTGTAGTCATCAATATTATTGAAAAAAGAAACACTTTTTGAACTCAGTATTGTAACAGATATTTTGGTGTAGGTGTAATCGACAATCTTGGTTGTCAAGGGTTGTAGTTCCTTATGTAAGTAAAATCCTTATGTAAGTAAGCTTCGCGTTCCCGCCGTGTTGTGAACGTTTGCGTGAGATGTCCGATTTTCAATTTTCCTCATGTTCCCGTTCGCGTTCCCGTTAGGTTTCGCGTACCCGTTGTTGAATTAACTACTTCAAAATGAAGTTGGTTTGCAAACACTGCTCTGATAAGTCAGAAACCTATACTATAATGAAGCTGTTTCAAAAATGAACTTAGAAACGATCTGCAACGATCTAATAATATTCAATGAGAATAGAATATTCTATCACTGCTGTCGGAGTTTTAAGAGACCGATAATAGTGTTAAATTAAACATATTTGCTTGCAGAAGTTAGCACCATGACAGGAGCAGGTGCAGGTAGAACGTCTCTCAACTAGTTATTAACAATTTCAAAAGTACCAAATTTCTCATTAATATAAGTGTGAAATATGGGTAGATAAGTGAGATAAACTGTCGATAAATGGGCGAATAAGTAGATAAAATGAGCATGTTGATTACCAGAAATAAGTAACTGAAAGATGGAATGAAAAATTTGTTTTTAAATGCATGAATGTATGTGGTTCAATTGTAAGGTCGTGCGTATCAGGAGACGTGGGGTAAGGATGAGAGAGAAGATAAGCGGGCGGTCCGTGGCGTTTTGGCTAGGTTAGTGCTCTGACATTCGCCTGCTTTTAATAAGAGGGACCACGGAAATCTCAATTAGAGCAGCCGGCCGCTGGAATTCTCCAAGTAGTGGTAGAATTCGATTAAGCCCGAATCCCTGTGTCATTGCTTGTGTCAAAACTCCACCGTCGTCGGGGATCAAACTTAGTACCTCCCGGTCAGGGACACTACAATGGCAATAATGCTACTCTGATCTCACGCTATGAGCCTGTACATTCTCTTCAAATATATAATCAGTTTTTCTTCCCAAAACTATTGTTAGTGAAAAGCAATTAAGAGTTTTACACAATTCAACCACAAATAATTTATGGGAGAATGACAGGCTGGGAGCCAGCAAGAAAAACCATATTTGATAAGGTCAAAGTTAAATCATTTTGAGGTCAGCCAGTGGTATTAGGAACAGGGAAACGCAAGTGTGGGGGCCTGCAGGTGTCGGCGTTGCTCTGCACAATTTTTGGCATGTGAATAAAAAGAAGAAAAAAAACAACTACGCCAACAACTATGTCATTGGAAAATGAGTACACAGCTAATTCTTGTTGTGTAGTTTTCGTTAGATAGCCACAATGTGAACGAGTTGTATACCATACCGATGTGGCGTCTTCAAATGTACGCCATATTGCATTCAAAGTGTCATATTGGACATATCTGAATCAGTATGGAGGGTAGAGACGCCGAAACACTATGACTTGGACATAATCGGCAATAAGAAATAATTATCTACCATTAAACAAAAAAAAAAATAGCTTTGGGCTCATAATATTAAAAGTATATTGGGCATAAAAAATATCACTTTAAATTCAACATGGCGCACAGTTGGACACAGCATGCAGGGGTGAGGGCGAGGCTTTCCATTGGGTAATATCCCAAGCCTGCATCTGCTCCAACAAAGGCCGTTCTCCTGCAGGTAGCACCATCAAGGCAGCGTGAACGATACGCGTGAACGCGGGCGGGACTTTCGATTGGGTGGCGGAACGATATCATTGATCGATATCATCTGCTCTAAGACCGATATCTTGCAGGTAGCATGATGAACGCGCATGAATGCGGGCGGGCCTTCCCATTGGGTACTAATCCATGCCCTGCATCTCTTCTAAGGCCGCAGGTCACACCATGGAGGCAGCGTGTATAGGCGCGGGAGACTCATTCCACTCGCTTGTACTGCATCTGCAATGACGCAGGTAGCACCATGTGCAGCATGATATCATCTGCATGCAGGTAGCACCATGTGCACAGCATGATATCATCTGTTCTTACATCCTGCAGGTAGCACCATGGAGGCAGCGTGCACGGGCGGGGCCGGGGCTTCCCATTGGGCTGCGGGGGCGGGCATGATATCATCTGTTCTTACAATGACCGTTTTCCTGCAGGTAGCACCATGGAGGCAGCGTGCACGGGCGGGGCCGGGGCTTCCCATTGGGCTGCGGGGGCGGGCATGATATCATCTGTTCTTACAATGACCGTTTTCCTGCAGGTAGCACCATGGAGGCAGCGTGCACGGGCGGGGCCGGGGCTTCCCATTGGGCTGCGGGGGCGGGCATGATATCATCTGTTCTTACAATGACCGTTTTCCTGCAGGTAGCACCATGGAGGCAGCGTGCACGGGCGGGGCCGGGGCTTCCCATTGGGCTGCGGGGGCGGGCATGATATCATCTGTTCTTACAATGACCGTTTTCCTGCAGGTAGCACCATGGAGGCAGCGTGCACGGGCGGGGCCGGGGCTTCCCATTGGGCTGCGGGGGCGGGCATGATATCATCTGTTCTTACAATGACCGTTTTCCTGCAGGTAGCACCATGGAGGCAGCGTGCACGGGCGGGGCCGGGGCTTCCCATTGGGCTGCGGGGGCGGGCAGCTGCGCAGCCGCAGGAGCTGCGGCGCCCGGGGCGGCAGGTGTCAGCGCCATGCTCTTCGGCGCGTTGTTGGCAACCCTGACCCAGTCCCAAAGCCACCTGGGGAACTCGGTTGAATACCCTGCCGACGCCGCCAGCGACCTCCTGGAGCGCTACGACTTCATCGTGGTGGGCGCGGGGTCTGCAGGCTCCGCCGTGGCCGCGCGCCTCTCGGAGATCCCCAACTGGTCCGTGCTGCTGCTGGAGGCCGGAGGGGACCCGCCGCTAGACAGCGAAGTGCCGGCCACGTGGTTCGCGCTGCAGGGCACGGAGGCGGACTGGAAGTACCGCGTGGAGAAGGATCCCAAGAGCTGCGGGGCCATGCGGGATCAGCAATGTCGCTGGCCAAGGGGCAAGGTGAGCAGTTAGTTAGTTAATGCCTTATTTTACCCGTCTAACCACGTAAACTTCGCTACGCTCCTTTCACCACTTAGCGGAGAAAGGATCTATTATCTTGGGCGACGAAGCAGGCGGAACTCAATTTTGCTCAGAGGCTTCATTTAGGCTTGAGGATCTTTTACATTCAGTAAATCTGCTACATGGGGCAGCCGGCTTTACTTCCTCGAAGGAAGCCGTACGAAGTATTTTTTCGCTCTTAAAAATCCACGGGTTCGATCGGGTTCGATCGGGTTTGAACTCGGGTACAACAGTCCGATACGCTAACCGTTATACCACCGAATCCGCAAAGCAGTTGTTTCAGACGAGATTGTTTCCAACTTTTTCGATCATCACATACAGCGAATAGGATGGAGATACGAGATATCGATTCCTTCCTGTGTCTTTATTGGGGTTAGGGGTAGTTTTTATCTGTGTATATTATTACAACATATTCTGTATCATGTGAGTTACGTCTGTATCATGTGTGTATATTATTACAACATATTCTGTATCATGTCGCTGGTACAAAGTAATTATTGTTCACATGGGATTATTCCTAACTTTTGCAATCAACACATACAAGAGTGTAGCCAGTACGCAAATGGTATTGGAGATGCGAGGTAAAGATGCACTCGTGAGTGGATTTGTCGGACTTTGGAATATCTTATATATATTAAAAAATAAAGAAAATGCTCATGTTCGTAAAAATATATTTTTGAAGTAAGGAACATGCTAGAGCACGAGCTGCGAACAAGAATACACGTCTCCATCCTGCGAGGGCGTTTTGATGTAATGGGATTATCGGGATGTCGCTAAGTGCATGAGAAATTGAGCGCGGTCCGATGCAGGGTGTAATTCGATATCCCGTTCGGGATGTGGTTTTTTCGTTCTTATTGATACCTCGACGGTGCTTAAGCTTCCCTTAAGGCGAGATCTTCTAGGAAATGTGCAAATAGTAACTGCTACGTGCAGACATGATTGTTTTGAGAAATTGCAGAATACTAGTTTTACGTTTCTTGAAAATGCGCAGGATATTTTTAAATTGCAAACATATGATATATTACAGAGATTCAAAAGATTTTCAGTTGATTACTTTTATTTAAATGACTGTCCTGTGATTATTTTCCGATTTTAACTTTAAGAATGCATTTTAAAAACTTTCCATACTTTATTTTTCTTTTCTGTTACATTGAATAACTGGAATTATTAAAAAAACAGTTGAACGTTCGAACCATAATATTCATCCGTAAAAATTTAGTTGTAGAATGTTAAGACCAATTCCACGAGGACGGTCGAAAATTATGTCAATGCGTTAAGTTTTTATTTTTTTAAATTTTAACAATCGTGTTCGTTTTCAATGAATTTTAGAATGAAATGGTGGAGCGCCGTAAGAACCTAAGAATTCACACGTGGTAATAATAGTTCACCTTTGCCCCACCAGGTTCTCGGAGGCACGAGCACCATCAACGCTAACATGTACTCTCGGGGTCACACGTGCGACTACGACAACTGGGCTGCCCTGGGGAACCCCGGCTGGTCCTTCCAAGACGTCCTGCCCTTCTTCAAGAAGCTCGAGAACTTCCAAGAGGACGCCCTCTGGCGGGACGTCCCAGGGGTCGCCGACCTGCACGCCAAGGGCGGGCCCATCAGCGTGAGCCGCTTCCGGAGGGACGGGCCCGTGGGCGAGGCGGTGCTGGGCGCGGCCGTCGAGCTCGGCCTGCCGCTGCTCGCCGACCTCAACGGGCCCAAGGCGTCGGGCGTCGGCGCCATCCTCGGCACTCTGGCGGACGGGCAGCGGTGCAGCGCCGCCAGGGGCTACCTGGGGCAGGCGGCCCGCCGCAGCAACCTCCACGTGGTGAGGCACGCCTTGGTCACCAAGGTCATCATCGACCCCGAGTCCAAACACACCCTCGGAGTTCGCTTCAAGCTGCACGGAGAGGCAGAACGAGAGGTGCGCGCAGACAAGGAGGTTGTCGTGTCCGGCGGAACCACCAACTCTCCTCAGATACTCATGCTGTCTGGCATCGGACCTCGTGACCATCTGGAAAGGATGGGCGTTTCACCTGTGATAGCGGACCTGCCTGTAGGGGAAAACCTTCACGACCACGTTACGTTCTTGGGTTTAGTTTACTCCTTGGATCCTCAACCCACTACGGATGATCTGGATGCCACTTATGAATACCTGAGAAAGAGAACTGGGCCACTGGCTTCAATTGATCCTTACCCATGTGACGATGTTCTTCCACACGAAGACAAAACTTGGGGAGGACGAGGAGAAAGAATGCGTGAACGCCCAAGTGCACTTCATTTACCTTCGCAAGAACAACAGTGTTGACTTCGACGTATTTACGAAGAACGTGGGAATGGATGACTTTGTTCTAGAACAGTACAGAAAGATTTGGGAAGAAAGGGATGTTTTAATTTTTATGCCAATACTTCTACTTCCGAGAAGTCGTGGAAATATAAAACTGAGAAGCACCAATCCTGAGGAGCACGTGAAAATAACTTGTGGATTGAATTACGATCCCGAAGATCTTGAAACTCATTCGGATATAATTGAGGTAGGTTTAGCAACGTAAAAAGTATGGTAACTTTGGGCTCAGAAGAATATGCAGCGATTGTGAATTAATACACACAAATATATAAAGGTAAATTCGTGTTCTCCATTATCTGCTAAAACACTGCAGACTCACGTGATATCATTTCATATTAAGTCATATCCGGCCATGTAGAAATATACACCCTAGCTCTTTTGTCACTCGTGCCATGACTGAGACGATGGGGGGTCAATTAAAATGAATTTTGGAGTACGGTATTCTAAATAAATAACATTTGTCATCAAAACATTCGCCCATGTTACATTCCGTCCTCCAACCTGTCTTCCACTTTGAATGAGTAAATTACTCAAGGTTTTCTCCGATTCATCCCACACACGTTTTGCTTACACGTAGGCAACTGTTTCTACAAAAAATAATCTTTTCTATCTCTCATTTTGGCACAGATGTTAAATCTCTGTATCACCACCTTCCATAGTAAGTCGTTATATTATAGGTTTTGTCGATTGTTTGCTATTATAAAATCACAGTTGCGAAACACCAAATAAAAGGACAGGTACGAGTTCGGAGAAAGCATCGGCCAATCAGGCAACGGTCCCCTTGGGCGTTGAAGGCGAGAGGCACCGCGCGCAGTCGGTTGTCAGGGACCTGCAGGAACCTCGACTTGACACTATCAGGAGACTATCGTGGAGACGTAGAACTTGGTCAGTATTCACGTTTTGGCGATGTTTGATGACTTTCATTTTACTCTCTTTGGCCTCCAGGGATCGTATTTGGCTGAGTGGTGGATATTTTCAAAGGATACGGATATTTATTTATACATGTACTTTATAACGGCAATATAGTTTCCGGAGGCGTTTATTAACTAGAGGTTTTCCCCGTTTCACCGGGTAATTGTGGCTGCAGCTGCAAGGTGTGACGTACTCCGCTGATAAAAGAAGAGGTGGGTCCCTAGCTTTTGCCCCAGTTTTTCATAGATTTTGTATGGCGCGTTTATGTCTAAGAGGCTTAAAGGCTTACCAATTTTGTCGGCGACTCCTTTAATATATGGTCATTTTGCGGTTGGCACAAGTGCTCGGTGTAGAGCTGTCATTTGCAGTGCTAGAGCTAGTCGCTGCCTGCCGGAGGGCTTGGTTGACCGCGTTAGTTCTGTATCCATCATCTGCGCTTGCCGAGATCCTTTTTACGGCCTATGAATTCTTCATGGCATAAAAGACCTGTAGTTGCTCTGATGACCAGACCGTGAGCGATGACTCAGTGCATCAAGTGATGTCACTGCAGTGACCGGGAGATCCTAGGTGCGAGTCCCGACAGTAGCAGGATTTTCAACACTAGCTAGACATCTAGGTCGAATTCAGTCGCTGTCTGGCGGAGAATTGTAGCGGCCGGCTGCTCTGATCGGTAGATTTCCGTGGTTTCTCCGATCTGCACCAAGCGGAAGCCGGAGAAGTACCCTAACAAACGGGCCATGGGCCGCGCGCGATCTTTCCTTCCTGTTTCTTGTCCTATCCTGACCTCTTACACACACACACACACACACTAACATGCAATACACTACCACACATGCCGGGAGACCGGTCAGGAACTTAGAACTTGTCCCTTCTCGAACGGTGTCCCGTTGGTAAGAGATACCTGGTTGAGAAAAACCCCACTAGTCTACTATAGGTCGGCGCCGAATCTCGCCAACCAGTGGGCAAAGATCAGCGCCACCTCCCTCTACCGACTACTAATGACCTCAGTAGTTGACGCGCCTGGAATCACTAATCAATCAATCTGATGACCAGAGTTTTAAAACCTCACACTTAGTTTTCGGACGATGCATCGCGATGGTGCGAGCGGGCCCAAGTAACGATTGGTTTGGTTTGGGTTCTTGTAAACACTGAGCCATAGACTGCTGTTCGCTTTCCGAGGCGCCAATTCCACACAGCGGGGCACCGCCCCAGACAGGTCCCGCCCCAGATGCTTTAAGCTCTCGACTTATCTCCCGTCATGGGCGGCAGTGTAGTGCACGTAAGTGCAGGTGTGTGTGGAAAAGGAAGAAGAAGGAAAGATAGCGCACAGTCCGTGGGCCAATTATCAGAGTAGTCCCATGGCATTCGCCGGGTGTTGATTGGAAAAACTACGGAAAACTACCGATATGTGCAGCCGGCCTCTAATATTCTCCTCCATACAGCAGCTGAAATGGACATAGTAATGTTGCTAGTGTCGGAAAACCTTCACGTTCCCATCGTAGTATCGTAGCAAAAAACTTCACGTTCCCATCGTATTGAGAACGCCTGCGCAAGATATCCGATTTTCAACTTACCTTACGTTCTCGTTCGTGTTCCAGTTCCCGTCGTGTTGTGAACGCCTGCCTGAGGTGTCCGACTTTCCATTTTCCATACATTTCCGTTCGCGTTCCCGTTGTGAACGCCAGCCTGAGGTGTCCGACATTCAATATTCCTTACGTTCCCGTTCGCGTTCCCGTTCCCGTCAAGCTTCACGTTGCCATCGTATTGAGAACGCCTGCCTGAGGTGTCCGACTTTACACTTTCCCCGTGTTCCCGTTCGCGTTCCCGTTCTATTCGAGTGTAGCGACGCTCCATCGCAGGGAGGTTCCAGTGCGCGGTGTGTCTGTCGCAGGCGACGGCGCGCCTGGGCGAGACGGCGGCGTTGCGTGCGCTGGGCTCGCGCCGCGAGCGCGTCGTGCCGGCGGCGTGCGCGCACCTCGCGCACGGCACGCGTGCCTTCTGGCGCTGCGGCCTGCAGCAGCTGGGCGTGCCCGTCTACCACCCGGTGGGCACGTGCAAGATGGCGCCGGCCGGCGACGCGGGCAGCGTGGTGGACGCGCGCCTGCGCGTGCGCGGCGTCGAGGGGCTGCGCGTGGCCGACGCCTCCGTCATGCCCGTCGTGCCCAGCGGCAACACCAACGCGCCCGCCATCATGGTGGGCGAGAAGGCGGCACACATGATCAAGGAGGACTGGCGCCACTGACACGTGTCAAGGAACTTTCTATATTAACACGTCACAAACATTAGAAACCACAAATTTCTCGAATGACTTCCGTGGTTGCAGTAGAGATCTTGTGGTTCTCGGTAATAAATAAGCAAAATTCCCAACGCAACGAAGTACTGAACTTATAAAACATCTTGTGACTGATCCCAAGACATTTCCATGAATTCGAATAATGCACGCATCTCTTACAAAAATGCCTACTTTTTTTTGTATATATATATATATATATATATATATATATATATATATATATATATATATATATATACACACACAAAAGGTAAGGGGAAGGAAAGAAATATATTGGTATAAAAATACTAAAAAGAGCATTACCTCTCTGAAGGACAAATTCAGCTAAAAGACCGCCAGAAAACATCGAACGGCAGTTCCTGATATTAATGTTTAATAAATATTAAAACATCTTTCTGTGTGTATTATTTCTGCACTCAAAGGGTACCCCCGGATAAGATGGTAAAAAGTTTCCCTAAACCAAATGACTTATGAGTGGATACATTATAATTTTAACAATAAAATAATACTTTTGAAGGGTTTCTTGGTCCCCGTTCTTCCACCCACGCCCATCTTTAGCCAAAATCTTTTTTTGCCAACTTAACACTATTTTATCTGACTCAAAAAATATGATAAATAAGAAAAGAATTTATACTGCTAAAAAAATTATTTTTGATATTTTTTCAGACCCAAATTCAAACACATAAAATATTTTTGAGAAAAAATAGCAAAAAAATAATTTTTATTGCGTCTTAGAACCATGGAACTGGTTCGAAACAATATCTAAGCTGCCTCTTAAAATACAAATTGTTTTGGATTTTTGAAGATTTTTTCGACAACTGGGCTGTAGTTTCTTGGGCTTAGGCAGCCATTATTCCATCTTTAAATGGGTGATGGGGACGGGTGTTCGCAGTTGGGTGGTACATTAAATTAATTTTCACTTTTCATACAATTATTTTTTTTACAAAGGACGAGTTTTCGTAGAGTCCGGATTGTATATACTTATTTATACGTATACAAGAAAAAAATTAAGTATGCGAAAAGACTTTTTCTCTAGTCCGAAACATCTACAGACGTAAAATCGTAGGGTCCCGCCTCCGGAGTCAGTAACTAATTAGCTGCCCGGAAGATGCCACGTCCTAGGTACAATTAACAACGTTTCAGACGCCATTCTATGACCATCCTCCTGGAGGAAGGTCCCAGCTGCCTAGGAAGCGTCTATTGGACTGAAAAAACCTTTTTTTAATTACGGACCAGCAATTAAAAAAATGTGAAAAATTCACAAGTGCTCCGAGATGAAGTTTTAAGATTTTCTCCTTGCCTGGGCCGGCGATTTAAGAAACAGTAAAACAAGTCTTGCAATTCCCGGTTCAACCTGTTCCTCTTAACATCCCTACACGTCCCCTACTTATCCTTCACTCGCGTCAATTATCACTTTTTCATAAACTGCCAAAAACTATCATCTTTCCGTAGAGTATGATATACTTATGCAAAGGATTATAAAGAGTTTCAAAAAATGATAATTTGTTGCTAATTTACAAAATCAAAGTCTTACTGGGTGCTACAACAATGTGTACAAATGTATAGTAATCACGAAAATAAATGCAAAGAACTGTTGCAGTCATTTTCAAAGTACACTACGTGATCAAAAATATCCGGACACGCCCCCGAAAACATACGTTTTTCGTCTTAGGCGCAGCGGTAGCTCAGTGCATCAATTGATGTCACTGCAGCGCCTCTAACCGGGAGGTCCTAGGTTCCCACTCCCCACGGCGGCAGGATTTTCGACATTAGCTTTTCAGCTAGGTCGAATTCAGTCGCTGTCTGGAGGAGAATTCTAGCGGCCGGCTGCTCTGATCGGTAGTTTTCCGTGGTTTCTCCGATCAACACCAGGCGAATGCCCGAGCAGTACCCTAACAACGGGCCACGGACCGCGCGCGATCTGTCCTTCCTCTTCCTTGTCGCATTCTCTCCCCTTACACACACACTTACACTAACATGCACTAAACTACCACATATCTCCGGGAGACCGGTCGGGAGCTTAGAGCTTGCCCTGGCTGGGGCGGTGTGTCCCGCTGGTGGGAGAGTCCTGCCAGTGGAAACCCCACTCAGCCGACGGTAGGCCGGGCGCCGGATCTCGCCATCCAGCGGGGGAAGATCACCGCCATCTCCCGAGAAAAAACATGCACTACACTAACGGGACTAATGACCAAAGTAGTTGACGAGCCCGGAAACACGAAAAAAATCAATCAATCAATCAATCAATCAATCAATCTGCGGCTGTTTCCGAAGTCGTCACGCGGTGTCAGCCATAGCGAGCCAGCAAGGAGGGAAAAAACTAACTTGGGGTCTCAGAGGAGACGCACCGATCTGTCCTCAAGGCTTACTTTTCTCCACTCATCGCAGAGGAGATGGCACACAGTCACCCAAGTGAGGAGCCTGCTTATGGACGCAACGCATACTACGCAATTTCAAAATTGAGTTTTTTATTCTTCAACTTTTACTACAGAAATTTCTCGACATGAGAATCATTGATTGTGATTCCGGGCGCGTCAACTACCTACTATGGTCATTAGTTCCGTGCGTGTAGTGCGTGTTTTTGTTCGGGAAGACCAGCGGTAGTCTTCCCTCGCTGGATGGCCTGATCTGGCGCCGACCTACCGTCGGCTAACGGGATTTCCCCAACCAGGTATCTCCCGCCAGCGGGGCACCGCCCGAACCGGAACAAGTTCTAAGTGCCCGACCGGTCTCCCGGTATGGGTGGTAGTGTAGTGGATGCTAGTGTAAGTGTGTGTGTAAGGGGTGAGGATAGGAAAAGGAAGAGAAAGGAAATATCGCGCGTGGCCGTTTGTTAAGAGTACTCATCTGGCATTCGCCTAGTGTTGATCGGAAAAACTACCGATCAGAGCAGGTGGCCGTTAGAATTCTCCTTCAGACAGCGACTGAATTCGACCTAGCTGAAAAGCTAGTGTCGAAAATCCTACCGCCGTGGGGGACTCGAATCTCCCCTAGGATCTCCCGGTCAGAGGCGCTGCAGTGACATCAGTTGAAGCACTGAGCCACCGCTCTCGGTACCTAGACATAAGGACCATGAGGTTTGATGCATTTGTGATAACGGCCAAACACGTTCAGATGCAGTCAAAGCTGAAAAATAAAGATTAAAATTTCGTTATTGCCATTAGCACTAAGCGAGTCGTCCCCTGAAAGTCCGTTTATCTGCCAAACACCAACGCAGTTGCATAACAACCAGGAGTGCGATATTAAACCGGATCATGTAAAACATCTTTATGTATATAAGATATCCCACCATAGGCTCATTGCCAAAAGTGATCATTGTTGACCTCCTATATGCCCTAGAAGCTATTAACATTTATTCGGAGACGCTCAGAAGACATGTGATTATATTTTTTAACAGATCTTTCTGAATTTATTACTTTTACCCAATTTTTCTGTTCGCAACACAGAAAAATCCCTTTCACACCTATTCCCTGAATAGCACATATTGCTGGTATGATCAGCTAGGTTCCTATGAAAAACAAATTAACTGAAAATATCGAAAATATTATTAGATTTCGGAGATATTGGAAAATTCTAGTCGTTCAATTTTATAAGTGATTTCTAGTTAAGTTTCTAATTTTAGTATTTAAGTAATCGCACAATATTCTTGCATATTCTAATGGAAATTCCTTAGCACTAAAAACACTCATGGGTCGCGGGCTAGGAGATTGAGACCAATTTAACGGAAGGATGTGCCTGCAACATACATCCACGTGCCTTGAGGAAAGGAATTTTTCCAGGATGCTCGGTCAGGAACGAACACGTCATTACCAACACTTCTACGTCGCACAGTCAAATTTAGTCTCTGGCGGTAAACCTTTCCTTTAGCGCTTCATTTCCATGCATGAAAATGCAAGCAACGCACACAGTGAGCTTCAAGGCCCGACTCACTAATAATTAGGAAAGTTTAAAATAACACCGAGCATTATTTTTACACATGATACTATTTTTCTTGGAATGAAGACACAGTCACTAATGCTCGAAGATGCTAAGTAGTTTGGTCTTCTATAGTTTTTATTTTGAACTATTAAGGAAAATGTAATGACTTATTCATTTTTACTTTCTCGCATTATCCTTACGTAGTGTAGGAAATATTGCAATGCTGCGGCAAAAAGCAACGATTCTGAAACTAGAAAAACTTGTTGTGGGGGACCCTGATACTGAGAAAGTGGATAATTCTTCATCCTATACGTCGTAAATAACTTGTAATGCATTGTGTGGTTAGAATCCATGTTCTGTGAGCCTTTGGTTCCGAAATAGTTCGTCCGTCTGCCTGTCCCTCTGGTATCAACGATAACGGCTTAACCGTAGGCAGGATTTTCACCAAAACTGATATTCTTCGACCGAACTAACTAATGTCACGACACTTTGAACTTGAAACGGATATTTTGATTTTGGGGAGTACTTTCCATGGAGCCCTAACGACATTTGTAAAATTTTCCCAAAATTATCTGGAATTTTTAAAACTTTTTTCTCGAATTCGGTGAAGTAAATCTACAAAAATAACACAAGTCGAATTTTCGTTGCATTCTCTCATTTTCCGAAAATTATTCAAGTTGACATTTTTTCCTGCTACTCGCTACGATATTGAACATATTTTCAAAATTCTTTCTTAAATCTGTTCGGTAAAAATATATCTTTGAAGAAAATAATGTACATTTTTTTTAAATATCAGTAATTTTTGCGTAATATTAAGACAGATTTTGAAAGGAAGATTTTTTTCAAAAACGACTTTAATTTTACACTTGTCAATTGTATGCTTGTCAAAATGAAACAGAACCAATTTTCGTTGAACCCTGTTTTGGAAAATTGTAAAAGGTACAAAATACGCAAGAAAGTTAGAGCTATTGTAGTACTACTAATTTATGTACATATATATTTTCACAACCAAATGAAGAGAACTCAGATTAATGTTCTTTTGAAGCAGGAGTGTATTGATGAAATTATTTCTACGATTAGAAATTGTGTATACCCGCAATATATTATATAAAATAATAAAAGGACTAAGGCATATGCCTCTCCATTCATTTAATGAGCGCGTTTCATCTAGTACAATAAAATCATATAATGATAACGAATGATCTTATCTAAGAAACAAGGGCAATTAAATCAGTAATTCCACTCATATCAGTATAAAAAGCGTGGGACTTATTTCTATATATATCGTTATTTAAAAAGACACATTAGCATATCGAAATTATTTTATTTAAAACAAACAAGTGTTTTAAGGAGATTAACCAGTCACAGACGTTTCTATTGTATTTTGCGATCAGCTGCAAGTGTTCAACGCAAATAGAGAGAGTGGTTCCTTAGGAACAGTTCACTTCTTCTCTCAAACAATTTGCTGAACTTCCTCTATCATTTCCATAATTTTACTAATAGGCCTTTAACTGAATTATTATTTTTGAAATACCTATAAGACACTCAGCAGATATGAGCTTGACTAGTGACTCGACATTCCTACTTTTCGAAGAATTTTTCACATTTGAAATTAGAAAGCAAAAAACAACTTCAAGAAGCCGATTGGGTAGTTAATATTTCGTCTTGATTATGACATGATACCAACAGATCCCTCTTTCAAATACACATCGAATTGTGAATGAACAGCTTCGTTTTCTCTTCAAAAAGCTTACTGCCTTGATGTGAAATTAATTTAGAAGCAGTCCGAAATCTTCTGAAACATATATAACCTGGGCACAGAAAAGTCAGAAATTTAAAATATACGAGAGTGTTTCCTTGAATATAAAGTAACACAATGAATATTAGTATTATCACAATTAAATAGAAGAGCTAGGCCAAAATTTAACGAAGGAATATTTTCCGTGGTGATAGCCGATATCTTGTGGTAATCCATGTCATAGGTACAGGGATAATCAAACCACAATAGTAAAAAATAAAAAGTATATTTATTTTTTGCCCAGAAGTACCTTTCGGAAAAGGATAATCAAACCACAATAGTAAAAAATAAATAGTATATACTGCCCAATAGTGATAGTATATATTGCCCAATAGTAATAGTATATATTGCCCAGAAGTACCTTCCCCGAAAGGTACTTCTGGGCAAAATATAAATATATACTATTTATTTTTTACTATTGTGATTTGAATATTCCTATGCCTACAATAAGAAGGAATATTTTTAATAATTATGAAGTCTTCCCTTGGAGTCACTGTGAGTACTCTACGTATACTTCCTACATGGAGGGGGCCTTGAAATATTCCGAAAGCTAATGAGCTAGCGCCAACGAAGGAGAAGAAAGCCTGCGCTTCGCGCGGAGCCTTCGGCGCTTCCGAGGCGCCGCGGCGCTCCCGTTTCCCAGCCGTAATTAGGCCTCCTCCCACGGCAAGGGGCAGGCGGCGCCAAGGCCTCGCGCACACCCCGTCCCCACGCCGCGAGGGGCACCGTACCCCATTTTGACTTCGCTGCGCCTGACATCTGATCAGCTATTACGGTGCCGTCCAATCGGGACCTTATACGTCACTACAGTGGCGTCATAATGGTGGCGTTCAGCCTTCCGATTGGATGACACCGTAACAGCTGATTTACTTCAAACGCAGCTCTGTAAAAGCAGCAGTATAGGTCGAATACAATCGCTGTCTGGAGGAGAATTCTAGCGGCCGGCTTCTCTGATCGGTAGTTTCCCGTGGTTTATCAGATCTACACCAAGCGGATGCCGGAGTAGTACCCTACCAAACGGGCCACGGACGGCGCGCGATCTGTCCTTCCTCTTACTTGTCCTATCCTCTCCCTTTACACACACACTCACACTAACATGCACTACACTACCACACATGCCAGGAGGCCGGTTGAGGGCTTAGAGCTTGTCCCGGCTGGGTGCCCCGTTGGTGTGAGATACCTGATGAGGGGAAAATCCCGCTAGCCAACGGTAGGTCGGCGCCGGATCTCGCCATCCAGCGGGAGAAGAACACGGAAACTTCCCGAGGAAAAATCATGCACTACACTTACGAGACTAACAACCGTAGTAGATGACGCGCCCGGAATCACTAACACTCAATCAATCATCAATCAGCCCCGAACTCATGGGCTGCAGCCAGCAGGCGCCACGCCTTCGCTAGCAGACCTGGACTCTTCTTGGTTCTTTTTACTCTCTCGTACACTACGACGTGCCGAGCGAAGTGGCTCAGACTGAAGCGCGCTGACTTCGCAGTCGCGAGATCCGGATTCGATCCCCGAGCCGGCCATTCTGACCGCGTTTTCGTGGTTCCCTCGGTCGCTAGGAAGCTCACGATCACCTCTCACCTCTCATCTCACCTCACCTCATCTCATCTCTCATCATAGTGTGCGTCATTTTACCCTCATCATTGCCCTACCACTTAATGCTTAATAATAATAATAATAATAATAATAATAATAATAATAATAATAATAAATTCGAAATATGAAAACTTATCTTATCAACTAAAACATGTTTGAAAATTAAATGCTACCAAAATATACCCACTCGTGATATCGGCGGAAGCCCACGTCAGTAAAAACTTCCCTTAAAACTTAACAGAACTTAAACTACCCAAAAACGTTCTGAACATGGGACAGCGCGCAGTTTTGTTGCAAATAGCCCATATCGTAATAAAAATTTTATCTTAAGTCCAGATATAAGATGAAGTTCTTCTTCTGTGACCGAACCTGTCCCCAAAACAACTCTGGCGAAGGTGAGCATTTTTACCAGCAAAAATAGCTGAGAAAACGTAGGATGATGATGATGATGATGATGATGATGATGATGATAATAATAATAATAATAATAATAATAATAATAATAATAATAATAATAAATAACCACCAGGGAAACCAATGGTAAACTACCCTGATTAAATCCTCCCAAGGAAATCCATCACGATAATACTACGGAGCCATCTAGATGGGTCAGCTAACTTCCGTCTTTGCAAGAATAGAACCAAACAAGACACTACGACGTAGAATAGAGACAATTAGGTAACACTGCAGGAAAAGGTGCCGATTTTTCAACAGGAAACACATTTTGTTGTTCCCTGATACAAAAAACAGAAATGTTCTTTGCTTCTGTACTATAGAAAAAATACACATTTTGTGGGACCTTGTTCCCTACAAAACGGTATTAGTCGAAATGTGTGTTTGCATGTGAACAAAACTAGTTCAACAGTAACCCTACACATCGTTTTCACAAAAAATTGATATTCCCCGATCGACCTGGGTGATGTCGCGGTCTCTCGAATTTCGAACTGGTAAACTGTCAGAATGGTAAATTTTGGGGGTACTTTACGTAAAGTCTCTACGAAATTTTCGAAATTTTCTCAAAAACGGCTCCATTTATTCCTCTTTAATTATCTCCGGAATAGAGCAAAGAATAATAAAAATACAAATAATAAGCAAAGATAATAAAAGTGGTACAGGTCTGATTTTTAAATAAGCCCAGTGAATATTTCGAAAATTGCAAAAGTTCATTCTTTTATATCCTCGATGATAAAGACACTTTTCTGAAGAAAATATTTTCTTAAGTAATTTCATTTGTGGTTTGAAATTTCTCGATAATTTCGCGAGTCGCGTAGCCACCTATCTGAGAAGTTTGAAACCGTGAATGAAATTCGGCTAGACTAGTTCGGGAATAAAAGTTATAAATCTATTAAATAGTTCGAACAGAATGTTAAAAATAGCGAAAATATTTCTTGGTGGTATGTTCCGGACGGTAGATTCGTTACAGCAGTTATTTGAAATTATTACTTTGATATCCAAAACATTTGATCATCAACTCCTAAGACATCGTAAGACATTTCAACTGATTTTAATAGCCATCAAAATATTGATAAGGCAATAGTAAAAATTATCAATTAGTTGAAGTGGTAGCCGAATTTCATCGGCGTTTCATAATGATTAGAGGAATGGACAAGTACTGTGTATGATGTTCCCGCATTGTGGGAATACAACAATTGGGTTGTTATTTGTATAATGTTCTACTCGCACTTATGCTTGTTTTTTTTCTTCTACAGAGGTATCTGAGGGCTGTATCTCCGAGACAAAATATCGCATGGCTTTTCGCGTCATTCTCGGTCGTGTCGCTATAGTCGTTTGATCTGCAGTACTGTTTGATACGGTCGCGATCATGCGACTTCTTGCGGCTGGACCGACAGAGGCGCAAAAGGCTGTGCCATATTCCATGTTGGAGATACAACCCTCAGATGCCACGGTAGAAAGGCCCAAGTATAGTAGATGCTCTTCCTTAGTCTACTCTTATTCAATCATGTTGAACCGGTAGCGGTGGCTCAGTGCATCAACTGATGTCACTGCAGCGCCTCTGACCGGGAGGTCCTATGTTTGAGTCCTGACAACGGCAGGATTTTCGACACTAGCTTTTCAGCTAGGTCGAATTCAGTCGCTGTCTGGAGAATTCTAGCGGCCGGATGCTCTGATCGGTAGTTTTCCGTGGTTTCTCCGATCAACACCAGGCGAATGCCGGAGCAGTACCCTATCAAACGGGCCACGGACCGCGCGCGATCTGCCCTTCCTCTTCCTTGTCCTATCCTCTCCTTTTACACACACACTTACACTAACATGCACTACACTACCACGTATTCTGGGATATCGGTCGGGAGCTTAGAGCTTTTTCCGGCTGGGGCGGTGCCGCGCTGGTGGGAGAGTCCTGGTTAGGGGGAAACCTCCACTAGCCGACGGTAGGTCGGCGCCGGATCTCGCCATCCAGGGGGAAAGATAACAGCCATCTCCCGAGAAAAAAACATTCACTACACTAACGGGACTAATGACCAAAGCAGTTGACGTGCCCGGAAACACGAAAAAATTAATCATATTGAGTTCTTATGGTTCCGTTCTTTCGAAGTGACCATTATTATTGTTTAGTAAAACGGGAATTCTACTGGTTAACCTGGCAATACTTACTAATTTTCAACAATATATCATTTAACGGTCTTTTTGTATTTATGTATTTATTTATATTTAAATAATTTAATGAAATTCTACATAATGTGCTATTAGAATAGTGCATTCATTCCCTTCTTCAAACAGTCCTGGTAACATGTATAATAAATTACCAATTTCTAGAAATTAAAAAAATGTAAAATTACTGAGTGAATTAATATTATAACTGATTCAGTAAAGGGAATTAATGCTTTATTGCTTAATACTACTTTTAACGTCTAAATTTTGAGATTTTCATTCCTCACGACCGTGGACTTAAACATCATGAAAGTATCCACTTTACGTTAGGCCTTAAAGTATTTTGTGGGCAATCAAATAGTTCGAAATCCAATTTTGAAATGTCCTTCAAAGTCTTCTTATATGAAATAGCATCGTAGGCACATTTCATCGGTTTCGTATTTATCAATTTCTTTCAATATATTAAATTGTGTGTTTGCCTTTGAAATTTTAGGGTCGGAGTAATCGTGCTTTTTGAGCGAGCAGTATTCCCAGACCTGGGCTCTGTTTTATTTATTATGCACGCCTGGGGCTAAGGAAGATATGTGGCGAGCATGGTACATTCCCATCACCGTCTCCAGCAACCTCGGACTGCAGCGCCTCTGACCGGGAGGGCCTAGGTTCGAGTCCTGACGGCGGCAGGATTTTCGACACTAGCTTTTCAGCTAGGTCGAATTCAGTAGCTGTCAGGAGGAGAATTCTAGCGGCCGGCTGCTCTGATCGGTAGTTTTCCGTGGTTTCTCCGATCAACGCCAGGTGAATGCCGGAGCAGTACCCTAACAAACGGGCCACGGACCGCGCGCGATCTGTCCTTTCTCTTCCTTATCCTATCCTCTTCCTTTACACACACACTTACACTAACATGCACTACTCTACCACATATTCCGGGAGACCGGTTGGGAGCTTGGAGCTTGTCCCGGCTGGGGCGGTGCCCCGCTGGTGGGAGAGTCCTGGTTAGGGGGAAACCCCACTAGCCGACCGGTAAGTCGGCGCCGGATCTCGACATCCAGTGGGGGAAGATCAACGCCATCTCCCGAGAAAAAACAAGCACTACACTAACGGGACTAATGACCACAGTAAATGACGCTCCCGGAAATGCGAAAAAATCAATCAATCCAGCAATCTCGGCCTTCCTGAGATTTTCTTGCGTCATGCAGCTATGGATTCGAAAACATTGTATACTTGATGTCAACATGTAAATTCGCACTCTCGCCTTTCAAGAAAAGTCACGACTGTGAAAGTCGTGCCTTTCAAGTGTCATGGAATATGCCATGACTCTTGCCACTGTGAAAACGGACCTGTAGAGTGCCAATTGACATGGAGATTGGTCACACAGCCACCTCCCTATGCTTACTCTGTGATCCTACAGCACCGCTGCTGGCCTCTGGCGGAATATATTAGGAACCTGTCTCTTAGCGACAGGCGAAAATTAATGAGCGTAGTGCATGTACCAGCATATTATTTAAATTATTTATTTTCCGCATTTGTGTTGCCTGAATCTTTGCCAAACTCAGCAAGGACACTGCGTCATATCCTGAAGAGGAGCCTATAAATATTTCGTATCTATTATACACTCTCTTTTGAACAATCGTTGTCGATTACATGTCGTTGATTCACTTTTATTAGTATACATTAGTAAGCTACTTTCGAGCCTGGGATCGTACCTTAGATAGCTTGCACGCTGCTCATGAGCCAACCAAGGCATCGATTAAACTCAAAGGATACAAACTTTGAATCACCGGAGATTGTGTGGTTATTTCCTATCCGATAATACGGAAGAAATCCCATCTCAAGTTACTTCTTTCCCGATGTGAAATGGGAATTCCGGCTGATAGCCATAGGTCGTTTCTGTTCCGTGGATGGCGCGCAACAGTGAGTAGCTCTTTAGTGCGCGTCCTTCCGATTGCGTTTCCGATTGCGTGGGCTTGACGCGGTGCGCGTTGAGTCAGTGGGCGACGCTGAGTTCCAATTCTTCCGAAGCCTTCCGCCGAGCCGCGCCGCACCGACCGGCTGCACCGTCAGCGGCCGGCCGCAGACTTCCGCCCACAGTAGGCGCGCCGTTGGACGTCCGTATAAATGTGGTAAACATTTATAAGCTCTAAGCTCCCGACCGGTCTCCCGGAATATATGGTAGTGTAGTGCATGTTAGTGTAAGTGTGTGTGTAAGGGGAGAGGATAGGACAAGGAAGAGGAAGGACAGATCGCGAGCGGTCCGTGGCCCGTTTGGTAGGGTACTGCTCCGGCATTCGCCTGGTGTTGATCGGAGAAACCACGGAAAACTACCGATCAGAGCAGCCGGCCGCTAGAATTCTCCTCCAGACAGCGACTGAATTCGACCTAGCTGAAAAGTTAGTGTCGAAAATCCTGCCGCCGTCAGGACTCGAACCTAGGACCTCCCGGTCAGAGGCGCTGCAGTGACGTCAGTTGATGCACTGAGCTACCGCTCCCGGTACCACCCGAGTCCGATTGGAGTTTTCGGTATGGTGACTATGAAGATGAAACGATTTGGTGATGATAAGAGGTGAAAGGACGAACATATACAACCATGCCCGTTGCGGGACTCGAACCCGCGTCCCTTCGGTTCGAGATCGCTACGACACTACTGCCTTAGCGATCTCGGTCACCGGATCGGCTAAATTTCAACTTTGAAATTTGACTCAAAATTGGTTTTAAAAATCGTAAATTTACATGAAAAGTGCTTCATTTGCATCCGATTTTTATTTGTTTATAGTAAAGTACAAACTTATTTTTTGGTACAAAATTAGTAAACAATTAGTAAAAAATTAAAGGCTAGTTGATTTTGAGTTTCTGAGAATGGGGGGGGTGACATGTCGCACACTTCTCTTTTAAGCTGTACGCCATTTTTCGCGTTTTTAAACATGTAATATCTCTGCTGGGGCAAACAAAACTTTGAAATTATTACTCGTAAAAGATCACTACGGTACCAAACTGCGGTATAAATTTGAACTTCGAG